>JASAMY010003811.1:0-54504 GCA_030248085.1 Paralinhomoeus sp. GSCO2_6 | reverse complement strand
AAGACTAGGAAGCAGGTGCTACACAGTTATTACCAATAAATGTTAGAAGAAAAAACATACTCTTTACTCCCAAAAGCAAGGTCCATTTTCTCTCTCTTCAGTAAAGCATTAGCACTTTTTTCTTAGTAATAGTGCTGAAGAGAGGACCACTGTCTTCTCATTCAGCATGGTATATGATTTATCAAAAGAAACTCAACAACCACAATAATGACCCCCCCCACAGATACAAAATGCTCAAAATGCTAACAAAGCCAATAATGGTGAATCAATGGTCACACCACAACAACATATGTACCATATGATTTTTATTTTTTACTCCATGGAAGTTTTGAGTTGTTTTTGGCCATTTCAAAAATTGGAAAAAAAATTACTTGTTTTTTGAAGAATTGTGCCATACTTTTTTTTCTTCAGTTACATTGTAGCCCTAGTGGTCCTCTACCACACAAAAAAATATGGCCACCGCCAAAGCCTGGACCTAAAGGGTCAAATCTGGTCCCAAAAACTCCCAGTCACCTAACAACTCGGGCTCAAACTTCGTCAGTAATTTTTATCGCACATTTTAACGTTTGTGCCACACTTTTCTCAACAACATTGTATACCCCAAGTGGTCCACTATCCAACAAAGAATACAGCCACTATCTAAGTGGAGACCAAGCCAAGGTGATCTCTGAGAGTCTTATTCACGCAATCAGGTTTAATGCATGTACTAGGGCAATGAACAACCCTAGGCGTAATGAATCAGCTCAAAATGACTAGCATATGTGCATATACATTTGTAGGGACTGTGTACATATGTTGACCATGTGATCAATTAGAGCATGTACTGCTGAATAAATTGTCTGATACTTGGTCTTCAATTATTTCAAACTCAGCAAGCTGCGCAAACCGAATCTCCTGCTCATCCATAGTACTCGTCGATGGCTGGTCAGTTGGAGACAAGTGGGCACACCCTTGAAGTGCTGACATACGAGTAAAGTAGGATGCAACTTGGGTTGTAGTCAAAAACTCCTGAGGAAGGAATTTTGTTTTCCCATCTTCATTTTGAGCTTGTCTCATTGCTGATGCAACCTATGAAATTGTGTGAAGCATTGTACCAGGATCAGAGTTGTAATAAAAAAAATTCAGTTTTTTTTAATTAAAAAAGGACTTTTTTTAGTTGACTTAGGAGCAATCATTGGTGCCAAATACCTTTGGTACTGATACCATTGGTGCCTAATACCATTGGTACTATAAGATTCTGTAGCCAATTAGAGTGTCAAACACAACTAATATTGCTTCCCTGCCTTTAGAAGCGTTTTTAGCAACGTTTTAGTCAAATGGTGACAAAGCCGCTTCCTCTAAATGGTCATATACGGTATTGCACTATGTTGGGAACCTGTTGGGAACTCCAAAAAGAGCTTGGTTTTTGTGCTAATAAGCAAGTTTATGCATGAATAACTACTAATTGTACCATCTAAGCACCATTAAACGACTTTTTGCCACTTAGAAGCTATATTTTACCCAAAAACAGAGACATTTTTTAATTAATATATAAAGAAAAATTTAATTTTTTTTTTTAAGAAACCTTTTTTGTTTTTTTTTTACTTTTTAATTGTGTAACCCTGACCATGATCATGCTGAGCAGGCCCGTACCCAGCTGACGAAACAGCATTCACTCTGTGTATAATGACAAGCTGCTGTTGCAGAGCAACTGACTCACTGCACTGCAGAACCAGTAATGCTATTGGAAGCTGCATACTCATATACTCGTATATATGTTCAATCTTCACCTGCACTGACCTAAATGTTGTCTGGGGTTCCGTAGTCTGCAGTCCTTATCTGCACTAGACAGAGCGCTCCGCAAGAGCAGACGTTCTGCAACAGCAGGAGTGTTTGCAGCACTAAAGCGTCTGCGCAAACCACGCAAGAGCCATCCAGGCAGGCAGCCAGGCAAACAATTGGCGCTCTGGTGGCGAGACCGGGTAGCATAAATCGACAGAAAAAAAGCGCCGCGTACTTATTCATACGCGTTGAGCGCACAACACGTGTGTCGCATACAGAATAGAGTGCACAATTGCTACCAAACGCGTCTCAGTCTGCATTCTGCCCACTGCGATCTGCGTACAATGGACAAATAG
This sequence comes from Paralinhomoeus sp. GSCO2_6, assembly GCA_030248085.1. Taxonomy (NCBI): domain Eukaryota; kingdom Metazoa; phylum Nematoda; class Chromadorea; order Monhysterida; family Linhomoeidae; genus Paralinhomoeus; species Paralinhomoeus sp. GSCO2_6. The sequence goes on along the minus strand of JASAMY010003811.1, from coordinate 52,387 downwards.
ATGGGAGGTTGCAACGCGGCCCATTGCGTTGGAAACGGCCGACAAAACGGCCATTGCGTGCGGCCGACAAAACGAGGAAGGCAAACAAACGACTGTCATTGGCGCCTAACGAGCATCAATGGCTCACCAAGCTGGAGGTGCTGCTGCACGCTGCACAGCACATGTACATCCTCAAGGCAATGGCAGACGAAGCCAACAGCCAGGTGCAAATGGAAGGCAATCAACTTTACTCCTAAACAGCCCTGAGCGACTTTCTGCGACCTCAGCAGGCGCAGCACCAGGCGCAAGCGCAGGCGGCAGCGCCATGGGAAGCCAAAGCCCAGCCAGCGGCGTACCAACTGCAACGTACGCTTTGTGGGCCTTGCTATCTGACATGGCAAGACATATGCATGAGATGCGATGATATTTGTCTGCACGTCAAAACATGGGACTCTAAACATGCCTCTTCCACCAGTGGCAAGCGACAAGGCAGAGCGCAAGTTCGCAAGGCGCAAGGCGACATCAGGCCACAAGTCGGCAGGGGGCGAGTCGACGACGGTGCGCAGGCTCGGGAATGGCGCCACTGCCTCCTCACCGACGGCCACCCAACTGCTCATCGTGGTGTGTGCCATCGTCGGCGCCTTAGCCGTCATCTTGCTACTCGTGGCCATTCTTTGCCGCAAGACACAAGTACGTGGTTCGTGGGATGCGCCCACTCCACCTATGACGCTCAAGAGACCTACCTATGTGTAATTTCTTCTTTTACTCGAAAGCTCCCCTCTTGTACTGGCTTGTCATACGAACAGCGATTAGAGCGAACGGGTTTGGAGTCTCTCGAGTTGCGCCGCCTCCACTCCGATCTCATCCTCGTCTACAAAATCATTCATCGTCTGGTTTGTCTCAACTTTGCTGACTTCTTCTCCTACGCTCCGCGATCATCCCTCAGGGGACACGATTTTAAATTGGCTCACCCAAAGCAACATCGGCAGTACAGAGCTCATTTCTTTTCTAGTAGAGTAGTCCCAGCCTGGAACGCCTTATCGTCAGACACGGTCAGCGCTCGAACTCTCTCTACTTTCAAAAACAAGCTCATCCGGGAAATTTGTCCCCCTTCCTAGTGCTTGGATTATAAAATCACCATTTTGGTGTCGTCCAGCCACGTCCACACAACTTGCGCTATGCACATACCGCATGCAATGTAGGTTGGCGCGTCGTATACTGTACAACTGTGTAATCAGTATGATGCACTTGTGCGTGCGTATACTATGTATATCGTGAACAATATGTATTCCGCTCTCCACTGCGTATTTTATTGACATTCGCATTCCTTTCGCGTCTTGATCTTTGACATGCGCCACTGTATCGCGTATTCTTTCGAGTCTGCGCGCCTCGCCATGTTGTCGTGCGGTGTGTACAGCTCGTTTGTGGACAATAAACAACAAACAAACAACAATGAGTAGCGCAGCGTGGAGGCGGCAGAAGCCGCGTTTGGTTTTGTGTGTAGATTAGCACCTGGCTATTCTCTTGACTGTGTGTGACGCAGGCTTCTACTGTTCTGGTCTGGTTGTGCCGCAACTCACGTTCCTTGCAAACGCAGTAACGCTGCACGTTAGCTGTCGAATTGGATTACAGTGGTGACTATTTTCCCACCGCACTTGCCGACACGACAACCTTTCCAACCTCTACAAACGAAACAGAGTAATCACCACCAATAGAAGCGCAACCGAGAGACGACAAAAAACCGGAAAGGAGGGCGAGGCGCAACGATGCAAGAGCGACATTACACGTGCGAAGACTCGTCTGGCCCCCAGGGCGCGTCGACAGCAGGCCAGCTGGTAGAGGACGCGTAGGGCGACTGCGACGTCGACGGCAAGCTGCAGGGCGAGCCCAGCGCAGAAGGCGCGGCTCAGCGTTCCGGCTGCCGTCCAGTCGTAGAGCTCACCGACCAGGCGCACCGCAGGCATCACGGCGACGACGGCTCGCAGAACGGCCGACGGCTCGCAGAAGGAAGAGAGCGGCGCCCCGAGCATGGCGGACACCCCAACCGCGAACATCTCCGCCAGGTCCACCAGCACGCCTCTACGCGTGACCATTGACAGAGACGAGCTGGTGCCGCCCAGCGCACGGACAATCTGCTCCTTCTCGGAGAGGGCACTGATGTCGCCGATCGCGGTCTCAGAGTAGGAGACGACGTAGAAGACCACCACTAGCCGAACGGCAACAGCCACGAGGACGAAGGTCCACCACGCGGACTCGCGGGCGACGGAAGCCATATTACTCTGAGGAGACTACGAGACTTGCAGTGATCTGCACTGGTCTTAACGTTCCTTTTAAGCGACCATCGCGCTATGACGTCTCCATGCGCAGCGGGCGCGATTGAGCAGACTCTTATCGGTCGACCATTATATTGCCCATCATCGCATCTATGCCTCCTATAACTCCAGCTGAGCTGTGCACGCGCGTGCTTTGCGGCGTCGCGTCCATCTGGCCAACAAGACTGTGGTGTATTGATGACGTAAGAAACGGCAGAACGACTCCCAGCAAACCGGCTCAACGGGAAATCCGATTCACATTCTTGTGCTCTGCAGCTTGGGTAGGAACCATTAGATGGATCGTGCGTCAAACGTGGACACAATCTCAGAAGGACGACATACTAAGTAAAGGTCTCAATGACAACGGCAAAAGGGTCACAGAAGTACATAGTCTTCGACACACTTGTCTCCTTCTTACTAAAGTCTGTGTCAAATGCTCGTGAACTGGAGGTTTTTGGGAATATATCGAAGGTGCTTGAGAATTAATTAAGAACATACTATATACAGGGTGGGCCAAAAAAAAACCGCCCCCCTACCGATTTAGAGATTAGCTGGACCGATTCTGATGAAAATTGGAATACAACATACTGGACCTAATAGAAGCAGGTTTGCTTTCGTTTCGAACAACTGAAGTTTCGGCTCATTTCATAAACAATGTTGTATTTCTTTGGTCTTGGCCCGCCTTTCCCTTAGATGTAGCCAATGAAGATACTGTACGAATATTTTTCGAAAATTTGAACCTTGAAAAATTGTGGGCACATGTTTTGAAAATGCCTAGGTCGAAAGAAGACAAAATCACAATCAAAACTTTGCTACATGTGATTATCGTTTGTTTGCACCATTGATGACAGTTTCGGACAATTCAATACAAGCATGAGGAAGTCACAAAATCTGTGAAATTGTGGATGAAATGAGCCGAAACTTTGCAAACCGGCTTCTATTAGGTCCAGTATGTTGTATTCCAATTTTCATCAGAATCGGTCCAGCCAATCTCTAAATCGATTAGGGGGCGGTTTTTTTTGGCCCACCCTGTAGATGGATAGCCCAGCTGTAGCTACGATTTCTACTGGCCCTTATTTGCAATTCGGAAACCACCCATCCCACAATTGCAACTGACACCAAAAAATCACCTTTTTACTGGAAGGACCTAGCTTGCTGAAAATTGCAGGATCCATAGGTACCGACAAGGCCAACTTTTACTCTAAAAATGGTTTAAATCGAATCGTGCGATCTTGAGATATCGCCAAAACAAAATTTCAAAAACGTCAAAAATGGTCAAAATCGCGATTTTCCAAAAATCTCGGGTCACTTTGTTCATATCTCGAGAACCGTACGCTGGATCGAAATGAAATGTTTTGCTCGCATGTAGTCCAGACCAAGACCTTTCCAATGATATGCATATTTTTGCTCTGACTCCTTCTGTGCTATTACGGTGCGATTTCCATTTTTGTCGGCAACGCTCACTAAATTCGATGCCATTCGGGTGTGCTTTGGTGGAATGGTCTGCAATTTGGCCACCATGTGCCCACGGCCGCCACGCAGAAAGCCCATTTTCAATTTTTTTGATTGGACCTTTTCATCTAGAGAAAAGTCGAAAAAAGTGCCAGACGCCACAACTGCAAATTTTTTTTTTTGCTGTGTGTTTGACGTGTCATAAGTCACCGGAGAATGGGAGCAATGAAGTCAAATTTGACATGCGTTTGGGCGGTTGCGTTTGTTACACATCCCCCGACTTTCATTGGTTTCCATAATAGGAGCACAGAGTTATGGTGCAACGATTAGCAACACTGCGAATAATGCATAATGGTAATGTAGGTATTCTCTTTCTGCCTGTGGGATTTTGTCAGTTTGACACACGACAGTTCTACCTTCGAGTGCACGCACAAGCAACTATGGCGCTATTCGCGATTCATTAGCCAATGGCGTGAAGCTGGTGCAGGTAGAATGAGTCAATCGACCTATACGTAGAGGAGTCACACTGTGTAGGGATAAGCCCAATCTCCCATCAAAAGCGGTAGCGCGCCACACCCCCAAAGAAGTACAGTTGTAGAACGCGCAGAACGACTCTAGCAACAGCGTACTGGGGCCCTATCACAAATGCAGTCTTGTTTGGCTTGTCTTGCAAGCGTTTGATCTCCTCATAGTTGTCTTGCATTATACCTTTGCAGAGGGCTGCAAGGACCCCCCGATTGGTCACATTTTGCCAGAGCTGCCTTAGGCAGCTGCTCTTAAAACCCACAAACCACATGAGTCACTTCGAAATCTACTCATATGTATGTGTGTGGGTGCGTGCCCCTTCCCCCCCCCCCCCCTTCGTGCATGCGTGCGTGCAGGCACTTAGCGTGGGAGGAGGGAGCTATTGGACGCTGAAGCTGATGGTTGCATGAACGTGCTGGCACACTAACAATTAAAAGGGACGTGAAGATGTGAGGAGGTTTGTCACATGATATTGCACAAACACCAGAAGGGGTATTGTATTGCAGTTTCCGAGTAACTACACTCTGAAACAGAAGCAAGCAAGCAAAATCCAACCTCAAATCCATCTTTTTTTTAGTGAGAACACTATTCCAGAACACATGTAGCATGAGAACTTGTTGACTGTATGTGGTTGAGTTGCATTCTCCACTCTTTGCACCAGAAAAAACAATGATTTGTTGTAATGCGCTTCAGTCTCATTGACAAAAAGAGAAGGGAAGTTGAATGGTTCTCTCTCTGCCGGTGGCACCTCTACTGGCGAAAGTGCACGCGTCCGTACCGCTCCTATAGTTTTGGCATGTGGTGGCGAGAAGAACCATTGATAAAGTGGACTTACCTCGCAATCGTGTCCCAAGTCTTGCTGTGTGAGCAATTTTTGCTGCCAAATCTGTTGGATTGCGAATAGGGGTTCGCTTTGGGAAAACTGAGCGTGCTACCTTGTATCTTGGCACCTTCTTGCAGAACGGTCTTTACGGGAGTCTCCCTCGCCAATTGCAAGTTATTGAGATGTTGAAATGGCTGTGAGCCACTTCTCTGAATATGGAAGATCATCAGCAGGGTGCATAGAGCATGTAGTAGCATGCGTATTCATGGCATGCTGGTTCCAACCTTCGCAGCCGTCGATACGATAGGTCTCGCCATGCGTCCAATGCGCAAGAGTGCAGCGCCCACCTTGGCTGCTCCAACAATGCAGCACACGAACAGTGTGCCCTGAACGAGGCACGTGATGACGTGCCTTGGTGTCCACACTCTCATTTTTCTCTGCTGCTGTTGGCGAGAAAGTGGACCCTCCATTGCTGCAGAAACCATTGCTCAGTTCTCAGAAACGCGCTTTCTCGCACAGAGTCTGCTGTTCGCTTGCACTGAGTTTGTCTGGCCAGATCGTCTCACTGGCATGGGGCGTCGCTCTGGTACAGAACACATGACGATGGCTGAAGAGGCTCTTATCGTGGAAGACGAACAGTTGTGGCCGCCGCCATTTATTTGCGCAGGGCCGGCAGCTGCTAGAGCCACTGCTGGCCGGCCGCTTCCTGCCAGACATTTCTTATCTCGCGGCCCGGACTCACCTTCCCAAAGGAACACGGGGATGGTTATGCCTAGCCTACCGACTGTATCCTCTCAATAGCTATGTGATTCTTGTCTTGCTAGCACATAGTCGATGACGACGATGCAAGACGTAGCACATAGTCGATGGTACGAGCGAGACTGCAAGCAATCGAGCAATGGCACCCATACCTGTAACTGGGTACCACCCCCACCATTTTTCCAACTCCTCCCAAACCCCCCCAGAATTTTCACAAGGGATTTTCACTCGGTCTAAAAGTGTGTAAATGTTGGTGTATTTCAGTACTTTTTCAGTGTGATATGACCATAAAACAGCAAAATACATAACACTGTTTAGACGCTATTTATCAGGGTGTACGCGTCAGCGTACAACCCTAATATGTGACCACTTCTCAATGCGGGTTTTTGAATTTTCGATCGCCTATAACTTTTGATTGCCTGAACGGATTTCGACGCGTTATGGCGCAAATGAACCGCCTTCTTCTGGGGCATCGAATGCGCCACAACGCGTTTCCTTGCTTTCTTGAAAGCGGTCAATAGTTCCAAAAACGTTCCAATTTTGTGGCTTTTTTTCGTGTTCTCTGCCAGGTTTTTGGTATGGCGCTCGCGAACGCCAGGACGTATCGCGACGAAACTTGGTATGTGAAGCCATCTAGCGATGGGAATGTTGCATGCCAAAGGATTTGTGTGTACTTCGTACCGATCTCGAGATATTGCCGATTTTATCCAATTATCGATTGATTTCCTTGGAAATAGGCCACAAATTTTGTGCCCTATAGGCGCTTTAACGGTACATCGCAGCGCTTCGCTGTAAAGGAGAAAGTTGGTCGCCATGACATGACTTGTGTTACTTTCAACAATTGGACCAAATTGGACGCACCAAAATACCTCCCCCCATTATATCGATAACGGAAATTGGCCCTATTTCGGTGTGGTTAGGTCGGATGGCCTAAACATCAATAATAAAGTTGATCGCCCTTCGATGTAGAACATTTTTTTCCTTGAAGTCAACACGATCCGACACACCAAAATATTTTCACTTCTGGGATAATCGATAAATATTGATATGGGTAGGTCGCATCACTTTGGCCAAAACACAAAAGTTGACCGCCTGCACGTGCAGATCATTTTGTTTCTTTACACCGCTATGCTCCGACGAACCAATATGGCACTACAGATGTGCACGCACGCACGCACACCAACAAATGGGCTGCTTCGCACGAAACTTGATGGGGGTAGGTCCGATCACTTTGGCAAAAACACAAAAGTTGACCGTCTAGTCATGGTGATCATTTCCATACTTTACATCACTATGCTCTGACGCAGCAACATAGCACTGCATGTGCATGCATGCATGTATGTCTGCTAGGCTGTTTGTACTTTGCTTTACTTCAATTTTGCCTTGTTCGATTCAGTCACAGGTACATTGTGTGTGAACCTGCGTCAGTGAACGTGTGTGTGCGTATGTGTGTGCGTGCGCGCGTGCGTGCGTGCGAGCGAGCGCGCGTGCGTGCAAGCATGTGAGCGTGCGTTCGTGCGTGTATGCTTGCGTTTGTTGAATTACAGAATCCCCCTCATCTTTCAAAAAAACACTGTATTAAGGAAAAATTTGCAGGGGGCTGCAAAAAAAGGAGAATATGTGACACTCTATTGTTGAAGTACAGTTTGAAAAGAAGTGGTATTAAGGCATATACCCCCACTGATTTCTAGCCACTTCCGCATTGCAACTGATCAACTCCACTTTGAACAAACCATGTATAATATCCAAACCAAGCACAGCAACAAGTCAGATATTCGGCGATTTTTGTGCGAGCCATCTCACTCAACCAAGCCAAAATGCCGCAAACGTCCATCAACTCATATCTCATCTCTCTCAGACGTTGTCATTGCCCATTTCCATGGACCTGACACAGCTAATGTTCCTGCAGAATCAATTGGTCCCTTGCTAAAATTTTGGCAATGTCAGTTGTTGATGATGTACAGCTGGTGATGTCGATGTGTAGGCGAGAGGCACATATACGTTACGTACTACAATCCTGCTCCATTCCCTTCCAGCATTCCACCCAATGATGAACTGTTTGTATAACATTTGTGTAGTGCCCTAATGCTTGCATGAGTGCTGCGTGCGTGCGTGCGTGCGTGCGTGCGTGCATGCGTGCGTGCGTGTGTCCGTGCACGCGTACGTGCGTGCGTGCGTACGCAAGTGCGTGCGTGCATGCGTACGTGCGTGTGCGTGGGGTTCCATGGGGCATGTGCTAATTTCTCACACTCAATCCATGTAAATGTCAGTCAGTTCCAGTTGCCGCATTTTTCGCTGCACATTTCCTTCCATTGCAAGCGAACACAAAAATCACCGAATATGTGACTTGTTGCTGCGCTTGGTTCGGATTTTGTACATGGTTTGTTCAAAGTGGAGTTGATCAGCTGCAATGCGGAAGTGGCTAGAAATCAGTGGGGGTATATGCCTTAATACCACTTCTTTTCAAACTGGACTTCAACAATAGAGTGTCACATATTCTCCTTTTTGCAGCCCCCTGCATATTTTTCCTTAATACCCTTTTTTGACCAAAAAGTACCATTGGACTTCCAATTGGACACTGCGAGCTGAATCCAATTGGTGCTGCTACTCCTCATGTGTTCATCCTTCTTCTTCACATTTGTAAACAGAACGATGAGTAACAAGCTGGTTGCAAAAAAGGACTTTATAAAATTTGTTGCCTTATTGCTGCACAGCCGACCATCCCTCACTGACTGAGATACACATGCGAACCGCGCATGCACAGACTCCACCACTATGCTGAGTGGCTTTTATAGGCAACATCGCGTTTCACAGAATTTATTGATGTTTAACATGTTTTTGATTAAAAAAGAACTAAAAAAAGTAAATGGTTGGTGAATCTTTAGCCAAATCCATCTGGCCATTGTCAATAATGGGATGGTAGCCTATGAACGCCCACATGAATGCACCATTCTGAATTTTTCTAGCTGTATATGAACTTGCTGGCTGTTCAGCAGGTTGACTGGTCTGCGTGACGAGCGCGCTAGCTGTTTGGTGTGCCGACTAGTCCGCGTGACGAGCATGCTAGCTGTCCGGTGGGCGTTTACATCACCAACGAACATTCCCGCGCCCATCGCCATGCCGACCACTTGATCCACACTCGAAGACATTCGCACTTGGAGTCTCGAAAACCTGCAAGCTCCAGTGGACATTTTTTTGGGCTACAATGCTGGGTTTTACAAATACCGTAAACCCTATAATTAGCCCAATGGGGGCTAATTTTTTCGTTCGAGCTCTAGGAGGTTGTATAATTATAGGGGGGGGGGGCTAATTATAGGGGGCGGCATATAAACTGGAAGTGTCGATGAGTGGGAAGATGTGTGGGGAAAAAGGCGCGTGGAGGCGATTTTTAAGGGAAAAAGGCGCTGTGCACACACGTTGGTACACTCTAATACACTCTCACACAGTCTCACATACACATACGTGTACATACATACACATACGCGACCATACACCCAGACATGGAAACATGTGCCTTTTAGACGATGGTCCATTTAGGGAGGGGGGCAAAGTCTCGGGGGCGCTTACCGTAAATCCTCCAATACAGCCCCCCCTCCAATAGTGCCCCCCCTCCAATAGTGCCCCCGGGTACGGCAAGGTTGAAATAATAGAGCCCCCCCCCAATAGTGCCCACGGGGGTAAGTGGTATGTTGTGCCATGTGCCATTTATGGGCAAAAATATAGTGGTAAGTACATTTATATCGTGTATACACACTACTACTAACCAATAATAGTACGTTTCAGCAACTATTAGCGGTAAATCAACCATTAAATGTGGCAAAAGTGATCAAAATTTTTGAAAAATCGGCAATTTTGACAGCGAAACTAGCATTACCATTTAACATTTTTAGGTTGAAATAATAGAAGCCCCCCCTCCAATAGTGCCCCCCTCCAATAGTGCCCCTGGGTAAGGAGAGGTTGAAAAAATAGTGCCCCGGGGGCACTATTGGAGGATTTACGGTATTAACTCAAAGTGGTCTTAGGAGGGTGTATTATTATAGGGGGGGGGGGCTAATTATAGGGTTTACGGTATTTCATGGAACACCTTGAGGCTCCTAAAGGCGAAAAAGGCGCGTGGAGGCGATTTTTAAGGGAAAAAGGCGCTGTACACACACGTTGGTACACTCTGACACACTCTCACACGGTCTCACATGCACATACGTGTACATACATACACATACGCGACCATACATACACCCAGACATGGAGACATGTGCCTTTTAGACGATGGTTCATTTAGGGAGGAGGCGTAATTATAGGGGGGGGCTTATTAATTCAACGTGGTCTCGGGAGGGTCAATTATTATAGGGGGGGGCCTAATTATAGGGGGGCTAATTATAGGGTTTACGGTATGTAGCAGCACCGGCGTGCATTTTGGGAACGAGGAATTTATTTCGTGAAAAGGGTGAAAAAAACTATACAAAATTTTAGTATTATTTTATTTGTATTTTCTGTGTTGCATGCACACAAATGGCGATGCAGGCAAAAATTGTAACTTTTGCATTACGTACGTTCTGAAAGTCATACAAGTTTTGTTACGCTTTCTACAAAAATAACTGCGCCGCAGACGAAAATTTTTGTTAATTTAACATCTCTCAAGGCCTTCTTCCTTCAAATTGACTGTAATGAGCGATTGGCGTGCACATCATCGATTGGATCGATCATCGATGATCACATCGATTGGCGTGCACGTGGCATGCACATCACAAAGTCATACACCATTGCGTGTCAGGAACTTGATTCCCCCCCCTTACTTTTTTGAGCGTTGAGAAACAGTTGCAGAACGTGCGCAGACGGTACATTGTTTTTTTTCAATATCCACAGGAAATGAGAGGCACCGAGTGTCCACAAAAGATAATAGAATAGAATCACACGTTAAAAAACGAATCGGCAAACTTGAGCAGCGTTTGACGATTATTGCACTGTAAAGCAGATTCCGCACCTCATGGTCGGATTGGTCCCGCCCGCGAACGTCCACTTGTTGGCGCAGTGAAGCCGTCTGCTGCGTTCTGCAGAAGCCTTCTGCAGAAGGCAGCAGCTGCCGCTGCTGCTGCAAGGGGCATCGAAACAAAGGCGGGTGCCGCGCCGCTCTTTCTGGGTGAATGGCCACAAGTAATTGCGGCACGCGACGAGTGCCTGCTGTTCGACGGAGCGACCACTGGCGTAACTAGCGTGAGATGTGATACTGGAACCCTGCTGGTGCGCGTGGGTCTGGAACCCTGTTGATGTGTCAGTAGTATAGTGCACCTTTGATAAGGTCCACGTAGGAGAAAGCAGATTGGATCTGCGTGGATGCACGATGCGCCGCGCAATACTTTGATAAGTATCGGTACACATCGATCTGCTTCTTTGCTAGATGTTCGACATTACAATAAGCACGCTAATAAAGAAATCTGTGGTTACGAACGATCTGCAACTTTTGTTCAACGCTCAAAAAAGCAAGGGGGGGAATCAAGTTCGCGTAACCCACCATTGCAGGTTGCTTACTGGTGGAAAACCAACAATGGGAGACACTGTACTGTGCTTACCGTGCTCTTCTACATGACTTTGACAGACATGCATGTTTTTTGTTCACTCTTTGACAGCAGGAGGGTCATCAGTGTTGAAGTCATAGTCGCCTGTACCACGCACATAAATTAGCTCAACCTCGTTTTTGGCCCCATACATTTGCTCTGACCCACTGTAGGTCAAACAGGCTAAAATTGATGAGAAAAATATGTTTGTGTTGGTGTCTGTTTTTGCTGTACAAACAGTGTCTCTCCTAACCTACTGAGCCTCCCAGCACAGTTTGTGGAAACTGTTGACTGTGTGTTCCATGGTTTTGTTTCTTTCTCTGAAGTGTGCACACTTTCAAAGTACATATGTAGCAATGACCGTTCCTCGGTTCATTTATTCCAGTCAAAGAGCTGGCAATTCTGGCGCCATGATGGTCTTGATTTTCAATTCTTCTGCGACTTTTCTGTCTGTCTATGTCCCTGCTTGTAACAGCTGCACAATGTTCGTCAGTCTGCTCACTTCTTGCAGGCCCACCGCCTTCATGTCCACTTGTGCCTTGAACTCCACCAGCTCTTATTGCACTTACACAATCTGTTGAACAACCTTCAGATTCAGGAGGGTTTCTGATCATGAAACAGTCATCAACTGCCGATCGCTGGCGCCTCGCAACTGGGAATGTGGCGATACTGCCACACCCTAGCAAAACCACCAGCATGGACAACATTGTGCTTTTAGTGAGGAACGTCCACTGCTAGTCTGTTTGTTCAATGTAACCGAGGCTAGACTGGCGAACGTTCCCATCCTAGCTAGCATTATTGATTATGTAGGTCCTTTAGTCCGTAGGCACTTCCTCACTGCACACATAGACTGACTGATGCTGACCAAAAAACGCGGTATGGGACAACTCGCCGCCACTGCCTTGCAGTGCCAACTCGTGCCTTCCGGTGGTTCTCCCGAGTATTCCACCTCATGACCATCTCCGCGTGCATTATATGCATAATCACGAGTACAACAGCCTGTACGCTGTGTGGCTTGGACTCATGCAACGGTGCATAGCGCGCGCGTATCGATTATTCAAACGACCTCTCCCTACATGGCCGCGACGCGTATTGCAGGACTCTTTACTTCTTTTGGAGTCGTTGTGTGTGTTGACCGCTGCGTTGCGCGTCCATTGTGTCGGTCAGTGCGTGCGTTCGCGGAGTGCCCTGCGGTGTCCTATGTGTGTACGTCGGTGGTTAGTCGTGCTCCGTGTTGGTACACAACACAGAAGTATCGCGTTGGCGTGCGCGCCTGGGTCGAGAGAGACACTTCCAAGCCGCAGCACAGGGAGGATCGTTCGGTAGACGTGTGCGTGCGTGCCGCATGTGTAGTGAGGAGGGAATCGGAGGAAGGAGCCAGGCGTCAAAAACGAGCCCGCTTGCTTTCGCGTCCTAGGTTGAGAGTTGTGAGGAGTCTGAGCTGAGCCCACTACCGGCACCGGTAGAGAGAAGGGGTCGGAGCCGTAGTTGCCGCCCTTGCGCCGTTGGTAGAGACTGCCTCTTGAGTTAGCGCAGGTCGGTTTGGCCTCGCAGAGGGTCCGTGAGGCCTCACAGTGTTGGTACCGATGCCCATTAGACCTCACAGGCTTAGGCTTCGCTTGGGCTTAGGCTTCGCTTAGGCTTAGGCTTTGCTTAGGCTTAGGCTTAGGCCTTCCCCAACGCTATTGGAGACAAGATGTCTGTGCACGCAATTAAGAAAACAATATTGTTTTTTGGCGGCGAGTTGGCGGCGGCGAGTCGGCGGCGGCGAATTGGCCGGCGGCGAGTTGTACCAGACCGAAAAAAAAACGACTGGGACTGAAAAAGGCCAGAAGTGGGATATCCATTGCTGCTCTATATGTGCAATGCAGTACTTTATGACCATTGGTCAGACATGTAGCTACTGCGTACATTGCATAAAATGCCTGCATTGCCTCGCCACTAAAAACGTTGTCTCAAGCAATGCTAAACATGCCCAAAAACCAATGTTTTACACTTGTTTATTTAATAAGCACCCAGGACCCCAGGAATGTTGTACGTTCAAAGACTCCGCGTAATGAGCGCTGCCACTTGAGTAGCTGATAATCCTTGTTTGTGGAGCTGGAACCAGCCTGCGAGCCAAAATCAACTTTGGCAAAGGTTGACACAGCACTCATGCAATCCAAAATTTCACTATCTGCGAACCTTTAATTTTCATGAAATTAACACGTTTGACGCAGAATTGAACGCTCTTCAAATGGTATGGGTAGCTTGATGCTATGCTCTTTTTTGGGTCGCGCGACTTATTGTCCATTATTATGAGTATCGTAGGCAGTATGCAGTAGACCATGTATGTAGAAGTAGCAGAGATTGCAAATTGCAGTATCAAAGTCGACATGTGGAGCGCAAGAATGAAGTGGATGTATAGACTATAACTGTAGACCAAGTCCATGTCAACTCATCGGGTTTCTTTGGGAAACTATCCGTTGTACAGGGTGGGCCACCGTTCCGTTCCCAACTTTGACCGTTCGCCATTCCTCCGTCCGTCAGCCGATTTCCCCAAATTTTATCACGTGGTCCTGCAAACTTTACTCAGATATGTACAAAGTTTCATTAAAATCCGCCAAGCGAATAACCTTATATTTGCCCATACGCCTAATCACCGGTTTTCAAATCACCGGTCGTCGAAGTGGGCGAACGCGTTTTCTATCGCTTCCTTCAGCTTTTCGGCGCTTGAGCAGCGCTGCGAGTAAACAATGTCTTTGACGATCCCCCAAACGGAAAATCGACAGGAGTCAAATCAGGCGACCTCGGTGGCCAGTCGAACGTGCCGCCCCGGCGAAGCAGACGGCCTGGAAAGGTCTCCTTCAGCCAGTTCTTCACTTCGCGAGCATAATGGGCGGGGCGTCGTCGTGCTGAAACACAACGGCGTCCAGGTCAGGCCAGTTGGCAAGACACGAAAACAGTCGGCATAAAAACCGGTGATTAGGCGTATGGGCAAATATAAGGTTATTCGCTTGACGGATTTTAATGAAACTTTGTACATATCTAAGTAAAGGTTTGCAGCACCACGTATTAAAATTTGGGGAAGATTGGCTGGCGGACGGAGCAATGGCAAGCGGTCAAAGTTGGGAACAGAACGGTGGCCCACCCTGGATATAGCGTACTATGTAGCAGCACATCACATCACAGTCATCACAATGCAGTATCGTGGTGTAGCGGTTAGCATCCAGGCCCGGAAACCCTGAGACCCAGCTCAGCAGTTCGAATCCCAGCACTACAATCGCCTTTTTTCCACAACTGTTCAATTGTTACATCCAGGTGGGCGGTGTTTGACGCCAGGCAATGCCGGCTGCGCCGTTTCTCCTGGCTTATCATGCGTGATTTGTGGAACTAGAGGCGCATGCGGCCTTTGGCCGCCATGTGTACGTTAAGGAATAAAGCAACTGGTTTTGCATATGATGGTCGACGTGATCATGCTGTGCAAGCAGGTGAGCGATGAGCGTTTACACCGTTGACAGTCGGTGGCACCAAATTCGTTGCTGCTCTGTTGATCGCGACAGGCGTTCACCCCGTTGACAGTTGGTAGCACCAAATTTACTGCTGCTCTGTACTTCACGTGCGTGCGTGCGTGCGTGCGTGCGTGCGTGCGTGCGTGCGTGCGGACGCGTGCGTGCGTTCGTGCGTGCGTGCGTGCAGACGCGTGCGTGGGTGCGTGCGTGCGTGCAGACACGTGCGTGCGTGCGTGCGTGCGTGCGTGCGTGCGTGCGTGCGGACGCGTGCGTGCGTTCGTGCGTGCGTGCGTGCAGTCGCGTGCGTGGGAGCGTGCGTGCGTGCCGACACGCGCGTGCGTGCGTGCGTGCGTGCGTGCGTGCGTGCGTGCGTGCGTGCGTGCGTGCGTGCGGACGCGTGCGTGCGTTCGTGCGTGCGTGCGTGCAGACGCGTGCGTGGGTGCGTGCGTGCGTGCAGACACGTGCGTGCGTGCGTGCGTGCGTGCGTGCGTGCGTGCGTGCGTGCGTGCGTGCGGACGCGTGCGTGCGTTCGTGCGTGCGTGCGTGCGTGCAGACGCGTGCGTGGGTGCGTGCGTGCGTGCAGACACGTGCGTGCGTGCGTGCGTGCGTGCGGACGCGTGCGTGCGTTCGTGCGTGCGTGCGTGCAGACGCGTGCGTGGGTGCGTGCGTGCGTGCAGATACGTGCGTGCGTGCGTGCGTGCGTGCGTGCGGACGCGTGCGTGCGTTAGTGCGTGCGTGCGTGCAGACGCGTGCGTGGGTGCGTGCGTGCGTGTAGACACGTGCGTGCGTGCGTGCGTGCGGACGCGTGCGTGCGTTCGTGCGTGCGTGCGTGCAGATGCGTGCGTGGGTGCGGACACGTGCGTGCGTGCGTGCGGACGCGTGCGTGCGTGCGGACGCGTGCGTGCGTGCGGACGCGTGCTTGCGTGCGTGCGTGCGTGCGTGCGTGCGTGCGTGCGTGCGTGCGTGCGTGCGTGCGTCAGACGCGTGCGTGCATGCAGACGCGTGCGTGGGTGCGTGCGTGCGTGCGTGCAGACGCGTGTGTGCGTGCGTGCGTGCGGGCGAGTTCGCACGTGCGAGCGAGCGAGAGAGCGTGAGAGCGTGCGTGAGTGCGTAAGTGCGGTCGCATGCGTGCGTTCGTGTGTGCGTGCGTGCAGACGCGTGCGTGGGTGCGTGCGTGCGGACACGTGCGTGCGTGCGTGCGTGCTGGTGCGTGCGTACATGTGCAATAACCAATACTTACATACACATACACATATACATATATACGCATATATACACATACATATATACACATATACATATACACCACACTTACAGTATGCATTTGCATAATTATGCGGGAACGCATTGACTCGTGACGTTGAGGCGAGTCATTTGATACGCAATTCATCCATGTGCAATTCGTTTGGTAGTGTTAATCTGTGCTGCAACATTTGAAAATGCGCCGTAACTACTGTATGAATTTGCATATCGAAAATCGACCTTGCCCATGACCATCTCAGGGTCGCGAGGATTCGATCGAGCCATCACGCGTGCACGTGCGTCAACCGGTTCGCGAGTTTACTCGAAACATACATACATACACACATACCCGCATACCCACACGTACGCAAGGCGCATTTGTAAGTAGATAGGAGGCGTGCGAGTGTGGTGTAGCGGTTAGCATCCAGGCCCGGAAACCCTGAGACCTGGGTTCGAATCCCAGCACTACAATCGCCTTTTTTCCACAACTCTTCAAACAACATGTATCGCTGTTCACCTAACCGAGTACGTTCAGGCTAAAGGTCGAGAATGTTCAACCAAAAAGAGATTTAAGATAGGTATTCTCGTTAGTGAAGTGCCTTCTAAACATGTATTGGAACAGGTATGTGGGAAACCACTCTCTGGACGTTCCATGTACCGTAGATGGCGCAATTGACTCTTCAATGACGACCAAACCAGGTGGCTTCAGTGGTCTAAGTGTGAACTCGTCTGTCATTCGGATCCACGAAATTCAGGCGATGGTTTACCCAGTGTTGTTGAAACTGGTCTTTTTTTACGAGCTCGCTCACCACACTTCGCTCACAACCAGTGTCCCTGGTCGCACCACAGTTGGGTCGGTGCTTGCCTGAAGATTCTGTTTGAATGTCTTCTCTGAACCGAGTTGGAGAGAAAACGAAGTTGGGTCGGTGCTTGCCTGAAGATTCTGTTTGAATGTCTTCTCTGAACCGAGTTGGAGAGAAAACGAAGTTGGGTCGGCGCTTGCCTGAAGATTCTGTTTGAATGTCTTCTCTAAACCGAGTTGGAGAGAAAACGAAGTTGGGTCGGTGCTTGCCTGCCTAACCACCCCTCCTCCCTTCGCCACTGCTCTGTAGGTAGGCCTTAGGAGCGCGCAGCGCAGCTGTCCTACACGCTGTGCGGTGTCTGTTCTGTCGCCCACGCCAGGCCAGAGCCAACGCTCGCTGCTTTGTGTGCACAGCCAGAGAAGAGAATGGCGGGTGTGCCAGTTTTCACGATCGATTAAGACCTGTCAGTGGGTGCACGCGTTGTCCGCCTGTTCGTCAGCCGTCAACGGTCTACTATACCACACTGTGACGCGCCTGCCTGCCTAGGGTGACAATTATCGCAGGCGCTGTACAAAAAAGCGGGAGCTCCCTGAGCGGCCGCCGCTTGCCGAGGGTCGTGCGGTGTCTGTGTCTGCCGAAAGGAAGACGTAGCATAAGAAAAGGAAAAGCTGGGGCGACCGACATTAATGCACGTGCATAATGAGTCTGCAAAATAATGCCCTGCCCCTTTGCAACAGCCGGGGTTGCCAGACGCGAGTTTACCTGAGCTATTCCTTGCCAGAAAAACCCAGGCAATGAAAGTCGAAATCGTTGTGGTCGCAGCACTCGTACACATTTCTTCTACCGCCCACAGGAGTGCGAGCTGCAGCAGTAGCCGCGTGCCTGCCTACTTCTGCTATGGGTAGGAGTGCTTCGTCCACATCTGCCAAGGTAGTGAATGCACTGACCACCGCGAAATGGACAATACGCGTCACCTTGATATTATAACTGTCTCCCCTAAATACCAACAGGACATTCCCAATGTTCCTTTGGCGTGGCTTTCCTGCCCCAAGAAAGCC
Organism: Paralinhomoeus sp. GSCO2_6; assembly: GCA_030248085.1. Lineage (NCBI taxonomy): Eukaryota > Metazoa > Nematoda > Chromadorea > Monhysterida > Linhomoeidae > Paralinhomoeus > Paralinhomoeus sp. GSCO2_6. The sequence goes on along the minus strand of JASAMY010003811.1, from coordinate 34,391 downwards.
TGGGCTGCGAGAAGATCACAGGGAGGATCTGCAAGGCCCACTACAAGGCGCGCCTCAATGGAGCCGAGTTTGCCACTGTGCGTATGCGTGGAACAGGGGGTGGGGTCAGCATTAGTGATGGCAACCTACCTAGCTAGGTTACCTACCTAGTAGGTTACCTAGCCTTTTTTCGGCCTAGGTAACCTAACCTAACCTACCTAGCGCGAAATTCGAGCTACCTGTACCTAACCTACCTACCTAGATTTTGCCGTTACCTACTAGGTTACCTACCTAAGCTAAAATTCATGGAGCCAAAAAATGGTATGTGCAAACAGAAGCATTTGCACATACACTAGGCGAACGAGGCCATTGTTTTCGCTTTCGGCGGTCGGATTTGCCTGGTTGTTGTCGTTGGCAAGAATATTATTTCTTTGTCAGCTGCGTCTGTGTCGAGATATTCGCAGCCTGGAATACATTGTAGTCCTTCTATGTAGTCTACAGAAACTGAATCGTTTTACTTTAAGAATGCTACTCAAGAACACCTACTGAATCAGTGTGTGGGCGGGGTTTGGACTCGAGACATCATTCCCTCAAACTTAACATGGTATAGGTTGTACAGTAATATACAGTCTCAGCTCAGAGGGGCGATCTTCATAGGAAGAACAATCATGGGGTGGGGAATCGGGGCGTCCGCTTTAAAAAATGATGTGTATTCAACTCACTGTAGCCTCACATAAAGCCTGCAATACTGCCGCCTCCAAGTACTGTGAATTCGCCCAGATTGAAACATCTGCCCTCACCCTATTAGTGCTGCAGAAAGTGTGAAGTATATATCAGTGACGGATCCAGGATTTTGTGACGGGGGATTCTGATTTGATTGTGATTCTTAGAATATGTAGGCTATGCTATAAAATTTTCCGTATTTTAATTGTGCGCATACAGCAAGAAGTGCACATTAGCATATGCACTGCTTACACTCATTAATTAATAAGAGGTGTTTTCACGCACTGGATGTTAACGGCAAACAACCAAGCAACTTCAAACGCACGCACGCACGCACGTACCAGCACGCACGCACGCACGCACGCACGCACGCAAACAGGCAGGGCAGGCAGGGCAGGCACGCACACACACACGCACGCAAGCAAGCACCAACGCACGGACGCACGCACGCACTCACCGGCACGCGCTCACCGGTGCGCACGCATGCACGCACGCACTGGCACGCACGCACCGGCACGAACCAGCACGCCCGCACTGGTACGCACGCACGCATGCCTGAAATCACTATTACATGTGGACAAGCTTGATTATTGCATTTTGGATTTGGTGAGCACTTTCAAAGTTTAAAGTTAAGACTCTTAAAACCTCCTCTAACACTGTCCAGGGTAAAGATAAGCTGAATGCATAGTGCTGGCAAGCACTACTCGGGGGTTTACACTACATGCATGCACTATTGCCTGACACTTGGTGTTACCTAAGTTACCTACCTATAACCTAAAGAATTTGCCCGATTACCTACCTACCTAGCAGCAAGATCTAGCTTACCTAACCTAACCTACCTAAGGCTTCTTTGTGACCAGTTTTACCTAACCTACCTACCTAAAAATGAAAAACGTCAAAATTGCCATCACTAGTCAGCATGCAAACCCCCACTACGACAAAAGTATGAATACTCTTGTTTGTTTGTGCGGGCGATTTAGTTCATGATCATCTTCTGCTGGCTCCACCAGCCAGAGGGGCCAGCTCTTATATAAAAATTAGACAAATGGCACAACGGTGCTATGTGTGGGTCAGTTGGTGGACGTTGGTACAGTTGGGTATTGCTCATGGTGCACATATGACGACTTGTTGGTACTGAGAACAAGGGAGATGGGCAGTTATGGGATAGTACGCCGCATTGCGTTTGCGCCTTGTCCCATGCGCCAACAATTATCACACCCAACGACAAATACTGCACTGGGGAATCACAATTCAAACACACAGATCGTCATGTACGTGTAATCGTATTGCAAACATTGTTTGCTAATAATTCCCACGGTTCGTCCCCACCCACGCGAAACCATTGATTGGTCTACCCAGTTGGGCATCTCAGCAACAAAGTCGTTCTACTGTCGTGAGTACTGTCGTGACAACAAAGTCGTGTCGTCGCATCCTGTTACGACGTATTACGTACACGTTATACACGTATTACGAGATCAGCAGGACCATCAACATGGTTTGTGCAAATGGCTTAAGGGTGCGAGCTGGACTTTGATTTAGTGTAGGGTGTGTGCTCTAACTGTACCCAGCCCAGTGCTCCGCCACGGGTCTCCATATGCAGTGTACCATTGAGACAATGGGCATTGTTCGCGGGTGTGATATTTGTTGACAGGTGCGAAATTTGACAGCTGCATGATATTTGTCTGAAAAAGCGACACGTGTGGATCAAACCACGCTGAGAATGTGGATCAAGCTCATTCTTGATGCTGAGGAGGACACGTCGACGACGGAACAGCAGGGGGGGGGGGCTTTGGTGTTTCCCCTTTGGGCGATACGCTGCTCTCTCTGCAGATGCGCGTCGTGCACAGCCAGACGCGCTTCTCTATTAGCGGCTTTCCAGCGGTGCAAATCTTCCGCGTCGTTGGTACGCTTGTAATTTCTATGGCTCGCGCTAATCGCGCTCGTCGCGACACTCCCGGCGGCGGAAAAACTGCCTACCAAATCTATGCCGTTTTCTTGGTGGACAACAATGTACGTTGAGGGCGGTCTTCAAGGCATACCGTAAATCCTCCAACGAACGCCCCCCCCCCTCCAATGAACGCCCAGGGTAGAGGGTAGGTTGAACAAATAAACGCCCACTCTCCAATGAACGCGCAGGGGCGTGCTTTGGAACACAGTTATGCAGTGATATGCTTTTCAAAACAGGTATTGCCACGCTTTATTCTACGTTTGGGTCCTGTATATTGCCTGTACGCACTGCAACAGCTATTGTTTAGCCGCTGCAGAAGGCGATTTGCACCAATAACCGTACAATTTTCATGTTTGGCTAACGATTATTGGATCTGCGCAGCATTGTTGCAACGTCATTTACTAGTTGAATTTATGAACGCCCCGCCTCCAATGAACGCCCCCCCCCCCTCCAATGAACGCCCAGGGTAGAGGGTGGGTTGAAAAAAATGAACGCCCAGGGGGTTCATTGGGAGATTTACGGAATATGTAGTAGTGCGGGGAGGATTGCAGAACGCGACACAGAGCAAGCAGGCTGAGGACGCCGAGGCCAACGACGACTAACACCACAAAAAGACGTATATGCTCGCGACCACGCGAAATCCTGAATAAGCGCCAGCAGACTAAAACTGGGTCACGCGCAATCTCAACGTCCTGGCTGGCGTTGAACAGTCGAACCGCGGAGACGACGAACAACGTGCCAGTCAAGTTGACCTCCGTGACGCCAGTTGGACACCGGAGCTGTCGGTTCGGCGGCGGAACAACGCAATATTGTCTCTGCAGTCTCTTTATGCACAACCTAGGTATGTATAAAAACGATGCATGTGAATTACATTTCCAGAGTACCGTAGAAAGAAGCATACGATTCGTTGAAACATGGCGTCTTGCGTTCACTGCTTCTTTTGCTTGCGCGTCGGCGCGTTGCCGTCGTATGTACAATTCGGTTTACACACAACAACAATGAATCCACCAAGCGGCCGAACGCCCGAGCGCGAGAAGCACCCCGCAGCCCACGCACACCAGAGCCGCGCGATCAGCGATAGCACGGCGCACACGAAAATGCAGAAACGGCGCGCCTGGCTGGCGCCAGCCGCCGGATATACGTGCATGACGCATACGTTGCGCCTAGCTGTTCTAAGCTACGCTTGCGACTGTACATATGTTCTGCACTGGCTACGATGTCTAGCTCTAGCTATCGCGTAGCGACACTTCTCCAGTGGGGAAGTGGAGTGGAGGGCATGGCGCAACGCGGGAATTCTTCGTGCGAAAAAAAACATGTTTCGATACACTGGCGCTGGGACACGAGTCAACAAGAGAGGCTCGCAAGCGTTCGATGGCTTAGCCTAAGAAAATCAAAATATAAACCATCCACGCTCGAATGCGTCCTACATATTTGTCAGCCGCCTCTCTGTCTCGCGCACGCATCGAATCTGCGCCATCCGTTCCTCAGTGAGGCAGCAGCTCACTCTGCCTTTCGTAACCCCCACCCCAACTGGGAGAACCAGGTCGCGCATACATAATGATACCATCTGTCATCCCTCACCAAACACGAGCGTGAGGGCAAGCGACATTTTCTCCGTATTGCTCTTTTACATGTCAAACGAAACCGCCGCCTTCTTCCTCGACGAGACGTGCGCGCGCGCGCGAGGTACATAGTTCGATATCCTATAGCATTGACCGGCGGCATTACGGATCCATTTCGTGTCCGTTCATAGCTTCGTGGCCTTTTGTGTCATACATACGCAAAAAAAAAATGGCACAAATGAACGGCTTTGATGAGACAGACTTGGACGAAGTAACCGTGTTGGCCAACGAAACGTGGTAGAGTTGCAAATAATTTGTACGCGTTGTTTTCTTTTTTCAAGGTCAGAACTATAGATATTGGCAAGCGGGCTTTTAGAAACACCTTGTCCAACAACGGAGCCATCTGCCTACAACGCTGACAAAAACCACTACAGAAACTATGACCAACTCCAGCCAATAGCACTGATGCCAGTGCGAGAATGGGCAAGACCTTAAGCAATCCACTGACCACAATGCATGGAAGTGATTCCCGCCTGAACGATCTCTTTTATTTCAAACTCATTTTCTACTGGCGCGATGAGATTGGTCTGAAGAGATCTTCGTGTTGCACCCATGAGTTGTTGATGGTGCGCTCTCCCTGCTGCATAGGTACAATTTATGAATACATACAGAATGTACCTACCTAACCTACCATCAAGATTCAAGTATGCCATTCAGCAAGTTCTTCACTTGTTCGTATGGCTGGCTGTCAGGTCTAATGATGCGCTCTCTCCTCGCTGACAAGGCTATTATATTGGTGTGTTGTGTATGCCTGGATCAACGTCGAGCTTAAAACAGTTGCATCATCCTGCTGACATGTCACTGCTCCCACCCAAACAAGCAGTGTCCAACACCAAGTAGACCCAATCACACAACTAAGCTGCGATTTGTGGTTTGCGTTTGACATCACACATAGAATTGTTATGTCAATCGTACTGTTACATTTGTATGAGGTGTGATATTTGCTTGCGAGTACGACATTTGTCTGCACTGTGATATTCGTCTAAAAAGGAGATATACTGTAGGTATGTTATGTGTCTTTTAAACCATACACAAATTTAAATTTGCTTCCTTCCAGGTTCCAACAATGAAGTGGTAGGCTCGCTGCTAACACTGAAAAAAAGTTGATAACATTGACCCATAATTACCATTGATACCACAATTAGCCCTCAGGGCTTAATTGTTTTATTCGAGCTCTGGGAGGATGTATGATTATAGGAGGCTAATTATGAGGGTGGGAGGCTAATTATTGGGTTCACAGTATGTATAAGAGGAAACGTTTTACCTTATGGGGGTGATTGGAAATTTAGATGATAACGTTTGCCTGCTTGCAGCAAGCAAGTGAATGGCACTGACCAAACAGTACCACGACAGTCAATTTCGGCTGATGACGCTGCTTATATCTACTTGCCTGCGTGGCTGTGCAAGCTTGGCATCACTATGTACATATTTCTAGCAACAGCAGGTTCCACTGCTAATTTTGCAACAACTGCACACTTGTACGAGCCTAAGTCATCTTGTAAGTCACCTTCCGGGACTGAAGCTGTATCTTTCCAAATCAAAAGTATCTTCAATATACATGTCATGTTTGTTGCAGCACAGTACAATCAAGAAGTGGTTTTCTAGTCTTGGCCCACTGTGCGTAGCACTACTTTTAATATACAATACTAGCAGGGATCGACGAATTTAAGTTCTACAAACTTAGACGACTTTTGCATCTTCGACCCACTATTATGAACTGCAATTTCATTCAAGACGATTGGCTGGGGTGGTAGTGTCGTCATTTCAATGAGGTCAAGCACAAACAACTCACAAAACAATGCAGCAAATATTTTCATTTTCTTATTTTCCTTTCTAATTTTTTTTAGCTTCAACTCCAAGGAAGATTTCAGCATGCAGCAAGTGCCGGTTGGCTACTGATATCGAACGGCAGAGGCCGTTGCAAGGAGCGAAGATAACGCAACTGCAGTGACAGAGACACCCGCACATACAGACACACGCACGCACGCACGCAAACGCGCACGCACGCCCACACAATGCAAACTCGCTGCCAACATTCGTGCCAGACCCTACAGCTGGTATACAGTGTGCATAGGGGGACATTGGAGCTGGCGGCCTTGCTTGAGAAGTTCCCATTGGCATTAGAGTTGGGCGCGTATTTTTAAAACGTATTTTTCAAAAAAAAATACGCGTATTTTTTTCCCCGTATCGCCTGTATTTTATTTAAAAAAAAACGGTTGTAGTCGTAATCGTAACGTCATAGTCGTAAGTCGGAGTCGTAAGCCTGTAAGCCTTTTGTTGAATCAACCTGCAAAATGCAAAATGCAAATGTAAATGTAAATGTAAATGCAAAATATAATAAAACATTTGTTGTTAATCAATGTACCTTACATTGAAGAGCATATTGTGAGTTGTGTGGCGGGTAGACTTACCACAAAACGATTTGTTTTACATCACATTATTCTTGCGACGCTTAAAGTTTTGCTTACGGTAGGTTTCGGACGCAGCGCAGCAGCGGACGCGGACCCAACAATTGTTTTTAGCCACCGAGGTCCCGGTCGTCATCTTGCTAGCCGTTGTGCGCGCCAGCGATCTCTGCATCGCGCCTTGCGTCGCCTTCTGAGCTGCGCTTGTGCGCCCCTCCCCTGTAGTTACATACTTTTAGTTGGGTGCCAATCTTGTTGGGTCGCTCATTAGTCATTACTCCGCTTACGCACCATTCACCCACACACGCACGCACATACTCGCAAACACTCCTACGTGCCCACTTGCGTGCTTGCGCAGTTTCACAGCGTTCGACCTACTGTATGTACCGATTTCTAAGCTTTGGACACTTCGCTGATGGCTTACTATGATCATGGTACATCATGGTACATACGTACTCTCAAAGAATACGTCGGTCCAAAGTCAAAACGTATTTTTTCCCAACTCTAGCTGGCATCTGTCAAACCTGGAAACGGACTGTTTTACATCGGTCCACTGCATGCCTTTGCTGCTAGAACTGTCTTTTTTTGCTCCAATTCAACCAGTCCTTGCACTCTCGAGGGGGTACTAATGGGCTGCTACACAGAGTTTCGATGGATGTAATGCGTGGCTACTGTATGCTGTTTTTTGGGCATGCCGTCTGATGGTTACTAGTAGTTGCGATATTTGTCGGCAGTGTGATATTCGTTTATAAATAGACACGTTGAATATCCATGCCGTCCGCAAATGATAATTGAAGAGGGTGGAGGATTCAGAATTTTGAGGCAAGGTTTCGGGAGGTCCAACCGCTCTACACTTTCCTGAACCTTTGGTACAACTTTAGGACATGCATCAGCTGGCGTGCTTGCAAGTACAAAGGTTCGTCTGCACCATCATATCCATTTGAAAATAGGACACGTCTGAAAAACCATGCTCTCCACAACAGATTATTGAACATGGCCAGTGGCAGTTTTTGAATTTCTGAAGGTTTGAGGGGAGCTCCAACCAAGCTACACATGTGCCTATGTGTGTGTATGTAAGTCAGAGGGAATGCACGGATTTTTTTTAACAACAGATGCACTGCAACAACAGACATTCAGTACAGAACAATTCTGTGCTATGCTAGTGCTGTGCTGCGTCGTCTCTTCGACTGTTTCCTCTTCAATTACGACTTGCCACTGGAACGGCTGTGGCCATGCAGGACTTGCTCCTCCTGCGTGAGGGCTCTCCTGGCGACCTGAATCATTCACTGGGGTCACTTTGTTGTTATGTAACTTGCATCTATGGGAAGCTCACGTCGCTGCCGAGGAGGTGACGCCAGCCCGTGGGGGGCGACGGGTGCTTGGGCCGCCTGCTGTGGAGCTTGTGCAGCTCCGCCGCCTCCTTGTAGCGCATCGGCAGTCGGCAGTGCAGCTGAAGGAACGTACTGTGGTTAAGTCGACAGTGATTTGTTGTCGGCCGACAAACGTGGACATACTGGGCTGCGTTTGGCGGTCTGGATTGGGCCGGTGGTGGACGACTTGTGTTGGGACTTGGGGGACCACTGGAGCACGCGCTCCATGCTCTGGTGCGTGGGCGGCTCTTGCGCCGTGTGGCAGCGCGCCTGGCCGGGCCGGGCGAATGGCTGAAGGGTTCATTAGTGCTCGTTTAATTGGTCTCGTACACCGACATCACGTCGGCCGACAATTGATAGTAGACGACTGACTGACCTTGCCGCTGCGGCATGGGCGGGACCAGCAGGCGTTGCAGGGCGGGCTGGTGGCCGGGTAGGCGCGGCGGGGCGGGCAGCTGGCCGGCTGCTTGGTAGCGGGCCGCGGCGCCGGCAGCTTGAGGCTGCCCGGGCGCTGGCTGGCCTTGAGCGGCGCGGTGCAGCGCTAAAACATTCGACCATTCATCAGCTACATTACAGGGCCTCCACATCGTTTGTTGGGTCAATGGGGTAGTCTGTCACGTGCTGGAATTACTCTATTCTCTGTCCATTTTGGCTCTCTCGACAGTGGCATTCTCGTTGATGTTGAGCAAGTTCATAAACGACTTTCCATGTAGCTGGAGTTCAGTAAGGTCTTGACATTTTTTTCAGCATTTTCTTCTTCAGCAGCTTCAGGACCATTTCAGCAATGCTGCAAATTAAAATGCTCAGCAATAAAAATTTGCACCCACTGCTGGATTAATTACATAAGCAAGGGTAGTAGAATTTGTTTGCAGACCTGTCTCGAACTGGGATGATGATGACAAAGTTTGTTCCCCTCTGGACCATTCCAGAGCACCACTGTTGTGGTCGTTGTAGTCCCTGGCATCTGTGAGGTGATGCGACATTTCGCCCCCCGACATTTCGCCCCTCGACATTTCGCCCCCGACATTTCGCCCCTACGACATTTCGCCCCCCGACATTTCGCCCCCCGTCAATTCGCTTCTGCGACATGTCGCCCCCCGTCATTTCGCCCCCCTGCTATTTCAGCCCACGCCATCTGTGCATCTACTGGTCCTAGGCATAGGCTTAGGCTTAGGCTTAGACGTGCATGCTTGCACGCACGCTCGCACGTACGTTTGCACGCACGTACAGGTATGCGCGCACGAACGCACGCACGCACAGGCACGCCAGCAGTTCGCCGCTGTTGTGTCCAATTTTAGTTTTAGTCTGCAATTCTTCATCCGTGCAGGGTTTGTAGGCACACTTTCCGAAATGAGACTAGGTATATCACTCCCAACTCCACCTGCCTTCACAGTTACGCACCACGATTGGGTTGGGACAGCCTTCGTTTTCGTGCACACCAAAATTGGGAGGAACCAAAGATACAACACAGGCTCTGCCCAATCTCCAGTCGACATCGCATGGACGCTGGACGCTCGACTTGGAACTGGCCGCCATGTCTGCAGACACCGCAACCGCAACTGCGGACAAGTGCAACATGCAGTTGGAGCGGGCGACTTGTTGGGGGCGAAATGTCGGGGGCGATTTGACGGGGGGCGAAATGTCGCAGGGGCAAAATGTCGGGGGGCGAAATGACGTAGGGGCGAAATGTCGGGGGCGAGATGTCGGGGGGCGAAATGTCGGGGGGCGAAATGTCACCCAATCATCTGTGATATTTTGCCCTAAATGCCCAGAGGAGCCTTGACGCGGGAGAGGGCGGCGTAGAGCTGGCCATGTCTGAAGGCTTTCTCTGGGAGGAACATTGCGAACCTGATTCAAATGAGTACCGTAAATCCTCCAATAGAAGCCCCCCCCCCCCCCTCCAATAGTGCCTCCCCCCTCCAATAGTGCCCCCGGGGGTAAGGGGTATGTTGTGCCATGTTCCTTTTATGGGCAAAAATATAGTGGTAGGTACATTTACATCGTGTATACACACTACTGCTAACCAATAATAGTACGTTTCAGCAACTATTAACGGTAAATTAACCATTGAATGTGGCAAAAGTGATCAAAATCACCAAAAAATCGGCAATTCCGACAGCGAAACTAGCATTACCATTCAAAATTTTTAGGTTGAAATAATAGAAGCCCCCCTCCAATAGTGCCCCCCCTCTCCAATAGTGCCCCCGGGTAAGGAGAGGTTGAAAAAATAGTGCCCCGGGGCACTATTGGAGGATTTACGGTAACTGCGTCCGGGGCAGGGCGACGCCTGGATCTTCCAAGCGTCTGGTGGACGATGCGCGGCTGGAGCACCGTCTCCCTAGCCACTATGCCAGGGAGCGCGCATTGATGTTCAGATAGATTGCACACAGCGCCGTGTGCAGTCGCCGACGCCAACACACAACGCTGCGGCTTGGCTGCGCATCTACTTACAAATGCGCCGCGCGCACGGGTATGTTTGTATGTTTGTATGTTTCGAGTAAACTCGAGATTTGCTTGACGTACGTGCACGCGCGATGGCTCGATCGAATCCTCGCGACCCCGAGACGGTCAGGGGCAAGGTCAATTTTGGCTATGCAAATTCATACCGTAGTTACGGCGCATTTTCAAATGTTGCAGCACAGATTAACACTACCAAACGATTTGCACAAGAATGAATTGCACATCAAATGACTTGGCTAGACGTCACGAGTCATTTGCGCATGCTCTCGCATAATTATGCAAATGAATACTGTAAGTGTAGTACATTGTACGGTATATTGTAGCTTGCCTAATTGGGAAACTTCCAGAGCGCGTGCAGGCACGCACGCACGCACGCACACACGCACATAAATACGCACGCACGTGCACGCACGTGCACGCACATGCACGCACGCATGCACTCACGCACGCACGCACGTGCACGCACGTGCACGCACGCACGCACGCACGCATGGGCGCACGCACACACGCACGCACGACCGCACGCACGCACGCACGCACGCACGCACGCACGTACACACGCACACATGGACGCACCCACGCACGCGCACACGCTGACACGCACGCACGCACGCCCACGCATATGCATGTGCATGCACGCGCGCGCGCACGCTGGCACGCACGCACATGCATGCACGCACGCGCGCATGTGCGCACGAACGCACGCACACACGCACGCACGTGCACGCACGCACGTACACACGCACGCATGGACGCACGCACGCACGCACACACGGGAGACACGCACGTGCAAGCACACGCATGCACGCACGCACGCACGCACGTGCACGCACGCACGCACGCACGCACGCACGTGCACGCACTCACGCACGCGCGCGCGCATGCACGCACCATGCACGCACGCACGTGCACGCACGCACGCACGCACGCACGCACGCACGCACGCACGCACGTGCACGCATGCACGTGCACGCACGCACGCACGCACGCACGAGAGGACCTACACGCACTTGCAATTGCAAGCACACACATGCACGCACGTGCACGCACGCACGCACGCACGCGCGTGCGCACGCACCACACACGCACGCACGCACGCACGTGCACGCACGCACGCACGCACACACACACGCACGCACACACACACGCACGTGCACGCACGCACGCACGCATGCACGCCCACATGTGCGCGCACGCACGTACACACGCACGCATGGACGCACGCACGCACGCACGCACGCACGCACACATGGGAGACACGCACGTGCAAGCACACGCACGCACGCACGTGCACGCACCGCGCACGCACGCACGCACACGCACGCACGCACACACGCACGTGCACGCACGCACGCACGCACGCACGCACGCACGCACGCACGCACGCACGCACGCACGCACGCACGCACGCACACGCACATACACACACACGCATGCACGCACGCACGCACAGAGGAGCGCAGAATTTGGGCCAGTTTCTGTCAACGGGGTGCACGCCTTCACGATCAACAGACTCGCCTCGACGCCACGAGTCATTTGCACATGCTCCCGCATAATTATGCAAATGAAAATTATGCAAATGATGCCAATTCACAATTTCGCAATTTCACCCACATAGGTGATGTTGCATGGTCAGTTGACACCTGGCGGTAGCAGATCACTGGTAAAAGCGGAAACGCTGAACTAGCTGGGCCAGGTGCCTCCCTTTGGCGAGTGGGTGAAAGCCCCAACTTTTAAAATTTTTTTTAAAAAAATACTCTAATTGTGTTACATTGTATCTTGCCTAATTGGAAAATGGAAAATGAATTGCGCATTGATGAATGGCATATCAAATGACTCGGCTAGACGTCACTAGCACTGTATGTGTGGCAACGCACGCTCGCTCGCACGCACGCACGCACGCACGCACACACGCTCGCACAGAAGAGCACAGAATTTGGGCCAATTTCTGTCAATGGGGTGCACGCCCTCACGATCAACAGAGCAGCAGTGAATTTGGCGCCACCAACTGTCAACGGGGTGAATGCCCATCGCGATCAACAGAGCAGCAGTGAATTTGGTGCAAGCAACGGTCAACATAATGAATGCCCATCGCGATCAACAGAGCAGGAGTGAAGTTTGGCGCCACCAACTGTCAACAAGGTGAACGCCCATCGCGCACCTGCTTGCACAGCATGATCATGTAGAGCATCATATGCAAAATCAGTTGCTTTATTCCTTAACATACACATGGCGGCCAAAGGCCGCGCGCGCCTCTAGTTGTACAAAGTGCGCGGAAGGACGCCCCCGCCCCCCACCACAATTCTGTCCCACTACCCCTCCCCTCTCGTGTAGGGCAGATGCGTAGGCGACCGGACAGACAGACAGACAGACGACAGACTGAACGCCGCTGTGATAATTGTCTTGGTAGAATGGTAGAGTCTTGAGGGACGCAGCAGCATGGTGGGTAATAGGGGAGGGGGACATGAGGTCAATTTCTAAGTGCGGAATAGCATCTAGCCGTCCAACATCAAATCCAACATCACACACAGTGTCTCCTCCAATTTCATCACAGTGCATGCATGATCTTCCGGGTCAACTCTGCATTCAAGTGCGCCAGTTGACTTGTATTGCCATTTTTTTGCAGCACTTTACATATTCAGCATTGTATCCATCATTCAAGAAATAAATAAAGTCAAAAATATTAAGTACAGGTTAAAAAACAAAAAGTTTTAAAAATGTATATCTACCGTAAACCCTATAATTATCTCCCCCCCCCTATAACTGTACACTCTCCTAAGACCACTTTGAGAATGCGCTGCTCCGCTAGCTGTTGAAATTCAAAATCGCAACGCAGTCGACATAACGGATCGGCGAACAAAAAGGCGGCAACATTCGTGCTGAGTATCTCATGCTCGCGCAACAGACGCAAAAAGTAGTCCAACACAACAGTTCGTTGCACTAGGCCCGTCAGTTTGGCAACTAGAGCAATAAGGAGCAATAAGCCGTGGTCCGGCCACTGCTGCTCTATGCACTGATGCGACAGCTGGCCGAGGCTCGAATGGGGGCGGCCAGTGCAGACGCGCTCCATGAGGCTCTGGGTGGACGCCCACTGGCGCCACAATCCCAGCAGCTTGGCCGCCGCGTCTGCGTTCACGGCCGACGCCCACCGGCGCCAGAGCGGCCATGCCATAGGCGGGGTTGCCAACCCCGTGCAGGTGGGCCCCCACACGGCACGGAGGGGCAGGCGCATGCTGGGTCGACCCCTCCGCTAAACACAAACACGTTCGAAACCATCACACGACCTCATCTAAACACCTATACATGTAGTTGTACACAAGTGTTTGGAATTTTATTCATGGGGACAGCGCATACCGGGTGCTCCACGCTGCAATCCTTGTGGTCTCCACAGAGAACCGCAGGGTGAATGCGGCTTCGGCGCACCCACGGGCCGCCTCTTACAGAATTCGGACAGGGCCACCCTGGCCTTCGTCTCGGCGCCGATGCCGAGGCTCCTCGCCTCCCTAGCGTCGCTCATCGGCTCCGCGACCTCGTTATTCTGCCTTGACCAACCAATAACCATGCACACGAGAATAGAGCGCTTGTGTACTACAGATGCAGAGCAAACGAGTGCTGCAAACGAGCTGAATGGCTACAAATTGACGGGGCGCTGCAAATCCGTCTTCCTGTCGGCTCCAATTGCAAGCGAGCGCGCAGATCACACCACCCACTCCGTCCAACTGACGCCACCCCCCTGGGGTCTGGGCAGGCTGCTAGAGCATACAATAGGGAGACGGCAAAACTGTCTTCCGGTCGGCTTTATTGGCATGCGAGCTCCCAGGTCGACGCCAGCCCGTCCGACGATCGGCGGGAACCTCACGGGTCTGGCGGGCTGTTAGCATTTTAATGGACACACACACACACGCACACGCGCACACGCACACACGCACACACACACTGCCAAACCAAAGATAAAGCGCGCGTGCGTGCGTGCGTGCGTGCGTACGGGCGCGCGCCCGCGTGCGCCCACCAAAATCCGGATTCCCATTTTATTTTTTGAACCCGTAGGGAACGGAACTTTCATCATCGAGGAGGATTCGTTTGGTGTTCGTCACGCGCTGTGTTTTCTTGTAATCACCTTTTGTGAAAAGCTCCTGTTGTTTGGAGCGTACGATACTGGGCCACTGGACTTGCAGCTGCTCGTTGTCGTCTCCGAGCTGGCTGAGCTGTGACGTTTGCGAAAAAGACAGGTGAAGTACCTATTTGTGTGATTCCCACGTGTGCCACTATCGGCCAGGCGATTATCGCCGTCCCGACAATTATCGCATCTTCAAACAGCATTTCTTTAAACATTTTCTTTACACCATTGTTCCAACAGCACCAACCTTCACAGTTAGTGGTCACAAAGATAGAACCAATAAACCAGATCGCTCACTGTATTTATTGATGGACAATGTTTTCAAAATTGCGATTCTTGGTCAGCTGGGTTCAGTTCCACATTGTTCAGAACGATGTCGACAATTTCCACGAAGGTGTGGGGGAAGCGGGAGGCATTGGTAATGTTCATGACTTGGCCGATTTGCCTGACGGTCGCCGCCGCCGCTCTATTCTTGGGGAGTGCGCGTGCAGGCCGATGGACGTTCAAGCGAGGTCGATCGCTTGAACGTGCAACGAATCGGAGCCAGCCCTGTTGTGGCGTCTCAGTGATGGCGAACACGTTGTCCGTGTTCGGTTGGAGACAGGTGGGACGTTTGGGAGGGCTGCAATTTTGTGCCGCGGATGAATATGCAGTTATAATGCACGCACCGCTGACGAATATGTACCAACTGCAGATATGATGGTCGGTCGGCTAACTTGGAGGGGCACTCGCTCGCGCTGTGCAGTGGCCATTGGGTCGGCAGTGGACGAACGAAAAGCTCGCCAGCCCCTAGAAGTCGATGACGCGAAGACTTCGCTCCAAGATCGAGTACATGCAACTGGCAAATAAATCCGTCTCGGAAGAACTGCTCAGCCGCTTTGGCGTGCCAGCTTCCGTTCTGAAACCATTGTAATGTCCATTGCCACCAGCCATTATCTGCATTTGAAAATAACCTCGGGTAGGCTCTAGAGTTGGGCGCGTATTTTTTCAAACGTATTTTTTCAAAAAAATACACGTATTTTTTGAAAAAATACGCCGCCGCCTGTATCTTATTTTTAAAAAATACAGTCGTAGTCGTAATCGTAAGGTAGTAGTCGTAATCTTAAGTCGTAAGCCTGTATTTTGTTGAATCAACCTACAATAGATAATAAAACATTTGTTGTTAATCAATGTACCTTACATTGAACAGCATATATGAAAGTTGTGTAGTGGGTAGACTTGCCACAAGACGATTTGTTTGACATCACATTATTCTTACGATGCTTAGGTTTGCTTACGTTAGGTTTTGGACGCAGGGGACGCGAACCCAACAATTGGTTCGGCTAGCTTTTGCTATTGTTAGCTCGTCGCGTTCTTAGTGTCGCGTCGACCTGCTTCGCGTTCTTGGATGCGTGGCTCCCATTTCTCACTTTGTTGGTTGCCAACCAAATCTCTTGGTCGCTCATTACTCCGCTTACGCACCACTCACCCACACACTCACCTCACACCCACACACACGCACGCACAAACACTCCTACTCGTCTACTTGCGTGCTTGCACAGTTTTACAGCGTTCCACCTACTTTATGTACCGATTTTTAAGCTTTGGACACTTCGCTGATGGCTTACTATGATGTACGGTACCTGTACATACATACTCTAAAAAAATACAAAAGATACGTATTTTTTTAAAAAAATACCGTATTTTTTCAAAAAAATACGCTGGTCCAAAGTCAAAACGTATTTTACCCAACTCTAGTAGGCTCTCTAGACGAAGGTCAAAGAATAGTCGCTCAGAAGCCCTTGCCTGGCACAGAAGACGAACATACAGGCGAAGGGTTTCCGCTCCGTCAACCAATTTGTAACTTTGGTTCCATTTCGGACGGCGGCGGACGGTGCAGGTGCAAAAAGGCTAATATTCACTAGCGGATCCAGACGAAGGGGGGGAGAGGGGGGCCTCTCCCTCCGATCAGCTCAGATTTGGGGGGGGGGGGGGGAGGAGAGGGGAGAGCTCAGGGGGAAATGGGCAGATTTTTACGTTTTCCTCGGATTAAGGCACTCAAAAGCGCAAAATTTTCGCCTGCGGCGCTGTGGTTCTCTTACAACTCACGTTTAAGGGAGCTAAAAAGTCCCGTTATTTCTGTCTATTCTATAGTAGTGTAGTTTGTGCGGTGAAAAAAACTTGACCTTCTCCCCCCTCTGTCAGAAAATCCTGGATCCGCCAGTGCTAATAATTCATATGTAATCGCAAATGTTCAAAAAGGTTAGCAATGTACGCAGCATCTCAAAGGGCAAGCCGGTCATTCTCGCCATATTTTACAAATCGAATGGAGCGCCGCAACGTGCAATGAGCGCAGCAATGAAATGCGGTGGGCGCAGCGCCGTAATGAGTGCAGCCAGCCGCCTGCCGCCGTATTTTGAAACGCGCGCCTCCCACTGGAATATTCAGTGTTTTCGGGAAGACGGGAATCATTGTTACACGACGTCGTGCGCGACGATCGCCGCTCGCACGACACACATGAGGCACGCGACACGTGCGTAATGGGACAACAGAACGCCCGACACACGCGCACGCACACACGCACCCGAGGAGTGATATGTATTTGTTGATCGTGTTGGAGCAAGATCCGAGCAAAACATGTACTACACTGAGGACCTCCACATACAGGTATGTACATGTATAAGGAGCATTTTCAAACTGCGAACCAGCGGCGGTGTGTCTGAGTTGGACGTGAGAGCCATGATCCAATCCAGTCAATTAGCTTAGAGGAAATCCAAAGTATTTCTGAGAAAGAAGGG
Source organism: Paralinhomoeus sp. GSCO2_6 (assembly GCA_030248085.1). Lineage (NCBI taxonomy): Eukaryota > Metazoa > Nematoda > Chromadorea > Monhysterida > Linhomoeidae > Paralinhomoeus > Paralinhomoeus sp. GSCO2_6. The sequence goes on along the minus strand of JASAMY010003811.1, from coordinate 16,990 downwards.
TTGCAATATGCATTGAGAGCCAGATGCTGTCGTCTCGACAGAAGCAGACGTCATCGACAGCACTCACGCGTTCTGCTGCTCCTATTCTTCCGATGCCACTGAACGCCCGCTCCCTCGTTTACACAATGACACGCGCATTAGGCAAAACGGGAAATACAGTATACGGTCCAGACTCGCCATTTCTATGTTCGTTCGACGACGCAGTCCGAACGTCACCTGTTACGTTCTGCAGCATTTTTGGGATTTTACCATACACCTTAACAACAACGTAACAATAACAACACTGCTCTAATAATAACGCTCTGGCTGAGTTGACTTGTGCTTCAACATTTGTCATTCAATTGAATTTGTTCTTTTGTTCAGGTCTGACTCCTTGAAGCACTGATAAGCGCTTTTTTTCTCCAGTCAAAAAGCCAAATACATTTGCCCAAATGAAAAAGGCCCCTCGGCCTGCATATATTTGTTCTGACGTACAATGTAGTCATACTCCTGTCCTCAACGAGTTGCCGCTTCGTCAAAAGTGTATTTTTGATTGGGGTGGGCAACAGCCGACGTCATCGCTGGTGTAGAATGGCGTAGAGTGAAACATGACACTGGACGGACAGTATGACAATTATCGCTGGCCATGACAATTATCACAGAGGGCCTTTGGCTGAAACTTGGCTAGGTACATGCATAAATCAAATTTTGATGATCACGAAAATCAACTCAGTTTTTCGATTATCAAAAATGTGTGATTATAAATTGGCATTAGTTGGCGGTAGTTTCGGTTTTTGCCTCATAAAAAATGTTTTGAGCGACGGATTGGGAAACTAAGGCGATTTCTGAAATACTCATGAAATTTTGCGTCAAATACACTGAAAGTGCGAATACCGCTAGGTCAGTTTCACTCAATGTGTACAAGTACACAGTGCTTTAAAGACGGAGTATAATATGCTTAAAATACAGAACAGGAGCAATACAGGAACACACACGAAAAAGGGAGCAGAGCAGAGCAGCACGCAGCAACGAACGATACACAAACGAACAGTACAGCTGCACCACGGACGGAAAAGACAACGGCATGGGGGGAGCACAGATACATGTACGTCGTGGCTTCCTTGAAGATTCTTTTTGAGTATCTTCTCTGAACCGAGTTGGAGAGAAAACGAAGTTGGGTCGGTGCTTGCCTGAAGGTTCTGTTTGATTTTCTTTTCAGAACTGAGCAGGAGAGAAAACGAAGTTGGGTCGGTGCTGGCTTTCATTCTCAACCCAACTTTGACATCCTTTCCTAGGTTTCCCTTGAGTATTCCTTCGTTCCCCTGTATGCGGAGCCGCCCTAACCACCGCTCCTCCCTTCATCACAACAACACTGTGGGGCGTAGGAGCGCGCCCGGCCACGCGGCGCAGTGCAGTCTACGAGGTGTCTCTCCCCCCCCCCCCCCAGGCCATACCTAACCCTCCCTGGGTCCCTGCTCCATGCTTGCTCTTGTTGGGTGCACAGCCTGAGGACAGGAGGAGGAGGTGAGTGTGTTTTCACGATCCATCAAGAGACGCAGTGTCAGTGTGTGCGTGCGTTGTCCGTCTGTTCGTCAGCCACCTGCCGAGTAGTAACACTCCCCCCCCCCTCCGTACGCAACGCAGATTACGGTAGCAGGTAAGTTTGTTTCATTTTTTTTTCGGGGATACGGTAGCCGCCAATTTCTTTCATTTAGGTGAGCCGAGGGGCCTCCCCCTACCCTGGTGAGGTGGGGGAGGGTGCTGTTGGGCGGCCGCCAGCGGCGGCCATCCCAACAGTAACCGCCGAAGCTGCGCTGCGCCAGCAGCCGTCTGCATTTCCCGCAAGTTTAAGATGCGTGTTTCTTGTCTACCGTATCTCCGCATTTGCCGTTACGGTAAGTAGCCTACTGTATCTCCGCATTCAATATTCAACCGCTAATTTTTTAGCGCCGCAATTCGTCGCGCAGTGTAGGAATGGCCGCTGTCATCGTCGCGCGTGCGCCTGCAACAGCAAGGAGTCATTGCGCCCGCAGGTAAGTTTTTCGTCGCCATGCCGCCGTGTCGATTCAGGAGGACGTGAGATGATGACGCAAGAGGACGAGACGACGCCGTCAAAGTCGACATGCCATTGACACAGGTTGTCCGCCGCGCGCGCCCGCAGTTACGTATTTCGCCGCCGCGTGTCGATTCAGGAGGCCCCGAGACGACGACGCCGTCAAAGTCGCCATGCCGTCGACAGATACGTGAGTGCGCGCACGCGTGTTCGTTGGCGTCGCGCCCAACCGGCGGTAACAACCGCCCCCAACCATCTATTGCAGTCTCGACAGCACCTCTCGGCAGGCAAGCAACGCACCGTCCCCCCGTCGACAGGCCTCGTCGTGCGCAGGTGTCGCCACGCTTGTCTTGGAGTCGCGCATGTCGGTGTCGCCCGTCTGCTCGCCGCATGTCTGCGCCTGTCGGTGTCGCCTGTGCGCTCGCCACCTGTCTTGGAATCGCGCATGTCGGTGTCGCCCATCCGCTTGCCACACGTGTCTTGGAGTCGCACCCGGTCGATGTCGGCAGCGTGCGTGCGTGTGCGTACAGTGTCTGACGGTCCAGAATGTTTGACGTCTGCGACACGCCATCTCCGACCAGCGGTGTAAACCACTTATACTTTCATGGCAAACAACCGGGGGCAGTACTCACGTTGAATGCATTGTCATGTATAGTCACTCCAACATTCGTCACGTTCCCGTGCAACCAATCAGCGCTTGTATTGCCTAGCGGGGGATAAAGAAAACATGCATAGCGCCGCCTAGCGGGTGCAATGCGAAACATTATTACAGCATGCGCGTTTGTATTGGGAAAATGTCCACAGTTGTTAGCGCGGTGTGTCTTACATTTGCGTGCGCAGTCTGAATGCATGTGTCGGCAATCAACATGTAGTACACTGGGGTTCATTCGCAAACGAAACGGCTAGGCGAAAAATGAAATGTCACGAATGCGCTTCCACTGATCATGTGAATTAAATTCAATGGAGAATATCCTCTTGGCGGCTTCATCGGAGAATGCGTCATCAGCTTGCATCTTGAGAATTGGATCAATGGCCAGCAGGGGGGGGGGGGTGCCACTCCGCCGTTTTTCGTGTTCAGTTTTTGCGCACTCGCCGCCGCTCGCCAACGCGCCAGCGGATTTGCATCAAAATTGGTGGCTAAGTAGAAAATTTCACGGGCTACAAGTTGGCGTTAACAGTTTCTAGCCGCTTTTGGAATTTTCGCGAGAACAGTCGCATTCTTCTGTCGCGGTGTAAAAAACGCGCTTTACAGTAAATTTATGCCCAGCGTAAAAGTTTTTATTAAAGGCCAAATTTAAAAATCTAAAAGACTAGGATTACGGGTATTGCCCCAAAGTTAATTTCATCCCATTGTAGCTCCGCTCCAGCACGCACCCCCATGGCGGGCCAGGCCCAAAACTGAAAATCCACTTTTCGCACCGTTGAGTTCTAAAACTTTAACCATCCATTTCTAAACAAAAAGTTGTCGGAATTAAGTAAAATATGGGTTACGTATAACCGCCTCGACGTCCTCTTTCGAATGCCGTGTCGTGCGCCGCGCTCCGACCTACGGTTCGGCCGCACGGCGCCTGTAAGCGGTCTCGGGTGCCAAAATCGGTCAAAAATTCAAATATTCGGATTTCAGGTTCTCAGCGCTGGGGAGGAGATTCGCAAATCGGCTCGACAAAAGTTTTCTACCTACCTCGACTACGAACCACGAAAATCTCATCGCTGGGCGATAAGCATGCAGACCTGGCTAGTCCAAAAGGTGTGTTTTTCTCCATTTTCCATTGCAATTGCAATCTTTTAAGTCTATTTTCTCAGGCTTAGGCTTAGGCTTAGGCTTATGTAGGCTTAGGCGGCAACATTCGTGCTGAGTATCTCATGCTCGCGCAACAGACGCAAAAAGTAGTCCAACACAACAGTTCGTTGCACTAGGCCCGTCAGTTTGGCAACTAGAGCAATAAGGAGCAATAAGCCGTGGTCCGGCCACTGCTGCTCTATTCACTGATGCGACAGCTGGCCGAGGCTCGAATGGCGGCGGCCAGTGCAGACGCGCTCCATGAGGCTCTGGGTGGACGCCCACTGGCGCCACAATCCCAGCAGCTTGGCCGCCGCGTCTGCGTTCACGGCCGACGCCCACCGGCGCCAGAGCGGCCATGCCATAGGCGGGGTTGCCAACCCCGTGCAGGTGGGCCCCCGCACGGCACGGAGGGGCAGGCGCATGCAGGGTCGACCCCTCCGCTAAACACAAACACGTTCGAAACCGTCACACGACCTCATCTAAACACCTATACATGTAGTTGTACACAAGTGTTTGGAATTCTATTCATGGGGAAAGCGCATACCGGGTGCTCCACACTGCAATCCTGGCGGTCTCCACAGAGAACCGCAGGGTGAATGCGGCTTCGGCGCACCCACGGGCCGCCTCGGACAGAATTCGGACAGGGCCACTCTGGCCTTCGTCTCGGCGCCGATGCCGAGGCTCCTCGGCTCCCTGGCGTCGCTCATCAGCTCCGCGACCTCGTTATTCTGCCTTGACCAACCAATAACCATGCACACGAGAGTAGAGCGCTTATGTACTACAGATGCAGAGCAAACGAGTGCTGCAAACGAGCTGAATGGCTACAAATTGACGGGGCGCTGCAAATCCGTCTTCCTGTCGGCTCCAATTGCAAGCGAGCGCCCAGATCACACCACCCACTCCGTCCAACTGACGCCACCCCCCTGGGGTCTGGGCAGGCTGCTAGAGCATACAATAGGTAGACGGCAAAACTGTCTTCCGGTCGGCTTTATTGGCATGCGAGCTCCCAGGTCAACGCCAGCCCGTCCGACGATCGGCGAGAACCTCACGGGTCTGGCGGGCTGTTAGCATTTTAATGGACACACACACACACACACACACACACACACACACACACACACACACACACACACACACACACACACACACACACACACACACACACACACTGCCAAACCAAAGAGAAAGCGCGCGTGCGTGCGTGCGTTCGGGCGCGCGCGCGCGTGCGCCCACCAAAATCCGTCCGGATTCCCATTTTATTTTTTGAACCCGTACGGAACGGAACTTTCATCATCGAGGAGGATTCGTTTGGTGTTCGTCACGTGATGTTCGTTTTGTTCGTCACGTTTGGTGTTCGTTTGGTGTTCGTGTGTTTTCTTGTAATCACCTTTTGTGAAAAGCTCCTGTTGTTTGGAGCGTACGATACTGGGCCACTGGACTTGCAGCTGCTCGTTGTCGTCTCCGAGCTGGCTGAGCTGTGACGTTTGCGAAAAAGACAGGTGAAGTACCTATTTGTGTGATTCCCACGTGTGCCACTATCGGCCAGGCGATTATCGCCGTCCCGACAATTATCGCATCTTCTAGGAGATCTAGAGTTAGCCGAATGCAATGTTATGCGTGATCTTGGAGTTATAATTAGCCCAAATCTTCGCTTCTCTGACCATTGCAACCATATAGTGCGTTCAGCTGGCGTGAGAACCAGTATGATCCTGAACTGTTTCAAAACGAAAGACCCACGCATACTGAAAAAGCTGTACGTTGCATATGTACGTAGCCTCTGTGAGTATGCATCTCCTGTCTGGAACAACTCAATGGTAGGCAATACACACCACATTGAATCTGTCCAACGTAGGTTCACTAAAAGGGTAAGTAACTTGCAATCACTACCATATATGGAGCGTTGCCGTGCACTGGGAATAGATACACTTGAACTGCGTCGATTAAAGGCTGATTTAACTCTTGTATATCAAATTATACATAAGCTATGTGCCCTCAAATTTGAAGACTATTTTCAGCTTGTTGATGGTCCCAATACCCGTGGACATCAATTCAAACTATATGTCCCTGCACACCGGACCCTATATAAATCTAATTTGTTTTCACACCGCATTATTGCCGCCTGGAACTCCCTCTCTGTCGACACGGTCAGTGCTCCTTCTACCGCTAGCTTTAAAAGGCGTCTCGAGAAAGATGCGAATATTGAACAGTTTTTACAGGTCAGATCATAAAAACCTACTTGTAGGTAATCTGACCTCGGTCTCGCTCATTCACATACACATACACACACACACACACATACACATACACTGCTCGTTCTCGGAGGGTTGCTCAACTCAGCTGTTTCTGACAGCCTGACAGTGCGTAGCATACATAAGTGGGATACAGATCTGTAAGCGATGATTCGTTGTAATCAGACGTGAGTTGATGCCTCCTTCTTCCCTGATTACACTACCGTGTGTTTGCTGCGCTGTATTGTGTTTTGTTGCACTGTGGGTGCCGCGTTACCGAAATAAATAAATAAATAAAATATGTATTCTTGCCAATGACAATGCACATTCTTGCCAAAAATAAAGTCCATTCCTGCAAACCCCAAATTCGACGTCGTAGATCTCGTCTTCCACTGCGCGGGATTACGAGTCGATTCGAAGAGCAATGAAGTCGCTCCAGGCAGAATTGCGCTGCTCGAGACTGGAGATGGCGCCAGCGTTCCCAATGCGCTCGTATGTGTAGGTGAAGTTGTTCTGGAGTTCGTGCAGCGCCTGGAGCTGCTCGTCGGGAGGGAGCGGGACGTCAACGAGAGGACGCGGGATTTGAAGCTTGTCGCACAGGCCCTTCAGCGGTGCAGCGCTAGGGGCGGGGCAATGCCTGACCGAACCGGGCCAGACATCCTCCACGCTTCGCCACTTTTGTTGCTGGCGATGCCGTGTTCGATATACGTACCAGAGCAGCAAGCCAAGCCGAGCGGCCGAGAGCGCGAGAGACACGCGCCCGCCGCCGATCACACACGAGCCGCGTGAACAGGGAGCGTGGCGAGCACGAAAAAGCGCGCCTGGCTGGCGCCAACCGCCGGATATACGTGCATGACGCATACGTTGCGCCTAGCTGCTCCAAGCTACGCTTGCGACTATGTCCTGCACTGACTACGATGTCTAGCACTCGATGTAGGACACTCGAGCACTCGATATTATAGCGACAGGGAGAGCTTGCCCAGCGAGGGCCCGCGACTCGCCAAAAAGCGACATTATTTGGATGCTGAGAGCAGCCACAGCACTAGGGAGTTTCTCCTATCAGCGAGTACTAAACAACTGAAACCGCCTCGACGTCCTCTTTCGAATGCCGTGTCGTGCGCCGCGCTCCGACCTACGGTTCGGCCGCACGGCGCCTGTAAGCGGTCTCGGGTGCCAAAATCGGTCAAAAATTCAAATATTCGGAGTTCAGGTTCTCAGCGCTGGGGAGGAGATTCGCAAATCGGCTCGACAAAAGTTTTCTACCTACCTCGACTACGAACCACGAAAATCTCATCGCTGGGCGATAAGCATGCAGACCTGGCTAGTCCAAAAGGTGTGTTTTTCTCCATTTTCCATTGCAATTGCAATCTTTTAAGTCTATTTTCTCAGGCTTAGGCTTAGGCTTAGGCTTAGGCGGCAACATTCGTGCTGAGTATCTCATGCTCGCGCAACAGACGCAAAAAGTAGTCCAACACAACAGTTCGTTGCACTAGGCCCGTCAGTTTGGCAACTAGAGCAATAAGGAGCAATAAGCCGTGGTCCGGCCACTGCTGCTCTATTCACTGATGCGACAGCTGGCCGAGGCTCGAATGGCGGCGGCCAGTGCAGACGCGCTCCATGAGGCTCTGGGTGGACGCCCACTGGCGCCACAATCCCAGCAGCTTGGCCGCCGCGTCTGCGTTCACGGCCGACGCCCACCGGCGCCAGAGCGGCCATGCCATAGGCGGGGTTGCCAACCCCGTGCAGGTGGGCCCCCGCACGGCACGGAGGGGCAGGCGCATGCAGGGTCGACCCCTCCGCTAAACACAAACACGTTCGAAACCGTCACACGACCTCATCTAAACACCTATACATGTAGTTGTACACAAGTGTTTGGAATTCTATTCATGGGGAAAGCGCATACCGGGTGCTCCACACTGCAATCCTGGCGGTCTCCACAGAGAACCGCAGGGTGAATGCGGCTTCGGCGCACCCACGGGCCGCCTCGGACAGAATTCGGACAGGGCCACTCTGGCCTTCGTCTCGGCGCCGATGCCGAGGCTCCTCGGCTCCCTGGCGTCGCTCATCAGCTCCGCGACCTCGTTATTCTGCCTTGACCAACCAATAACCATGCACACGAGAGTAGAGCGCTTATGTACAACAGATGCAGAGCAAACGAGTGCTGCAAACGAGCTGAATGGCTACAAATTGACGGGGCGCTGCAAATCCTTCTTCCTGTCGGCTCCAATTGCAAGCGAGCGCGCAGATCACACCACCCACTCGGTCCAACTGACGCCACCCCCCTGGGGTCTGGGCAGGCTGCTGGAGCATACAATAGGGAGACGGCAAAACTGTCTTCCGGTCGGCTTAATTGGCATGCGAGCTCCCAGGTCGACGCCAGCCCGTCCGACGATCGGCGGGAACCTCACGGGTCTGGCGGGCTGTTAGCATTTTAATGGACATACACACACACACACACACGCACACACACACACACGCACACGCGCACACGCACACGCACACGCGCACACGCACACACGCACACACACACTGCCAAACCAAAGATAAAGCGCGCGTGCGTGCGTGCGTGCGTACGGGCGCGCGCCCGCGTGCGCCCACCAAAATCTGGATTCCCATTTTATTTTTTGAACCCGTACGGAACGGAAATTTCATCATCGAGGAGGATTCGTTTGGTGTTCGTCACGCGGTGTGTTTTCTTGTAATCACCTTTTGTGAAAAGCTCCTGTTGTTTGGAGCGTACGATACTGGGCCACTGGACTTGCAGCTGCTCGTTGTCGTCTCCGAGCTGGCTGATTTGTATGTACCGATTTCTAAGCTTTGGACACTTCGCTGATGGCTTACTATGATCATGGTACATCATGGTACATACGTACTCTTAAAGAATACGTCGGTCCAAAGTCAAAACTTATTTTTCCCAACTCTAGCTGGCATCTGTCAAACCTGGAAACGGACTGTTTTACATCGGTCCACTGCATGCCTTTGCTGCTAGAACTGTCTTTTTTTTGCTCCAATTCAACCAGTCCTTGCACTCTCGAGGGGGGCGCTAATGGGCTGCTACACAAAGTTTCGATGGATATAATGCGTGGCTACTGTATCCTGTTTTTTGGGCATGCCGTCTTACTAGTACTAGTAGTTGCGATATTTGTCGGCAGTGTGATATTCGTCTGAAAAGAGACACGTTGAATATCCATGCCGTCCGCAAATGATAATTGAAGAGGGTGGAGGATTCAGAATTTTGAGGCAAGGTTTCGGGAGGTCCAACCGCTCTACACTTTCCTGAACCTTTGGTACAACTTTAGGACATGCACCAGTTGGCGTGCTTGCAAGTACAAAGGTTCGTCTGCACCATCATATCCATTTGAAAATAGGACACGCCTGAAAAACCATGCTCTCCACAACAGATTATTGAACAAGGCCAGTGGCAGTTTTTGAATTTCTGAAGGTTTGAGGGGAGCTCCAACCAAGCTACACATGTGCCTATGTGTGTGTATGTAAGTCAGAGGGAATGCACGGATTTTTTTTAACAACAGATGCACTGCAACAACAGAAATTCAGTACAGAACAATTCTGTGCTATGCTAGTGCTGTGCTGCGTCGTCTCTTCGACTGTTTCCTCTTCAATTACGACTTGCCACTGGAACGGCTGTGGCCATGCAGGACTTGCTCCTCCTGCGTGAGGGCTCTCCTGGCGACCTGAATCATTCACTGGGGTCACTTTGTTGTTATGTAACTTGCATCTATGGGAAGCTCACGTCGCTGCCGAGGAGGTGACGCCAGCCCGTGGGGGGCGAGGGGTGCTTGGGCCGCCTGCTGTGGAGCTTGTGCAGCACCGCCGCCTCCTTGTAGCGCACCGGCAGTCCGCAGTGCAGCTGAAGGAACGTACGGTGGTTAAGTCGATAGTGATTTGTTGTCGGCCGACAAACGTGGACATACTGGGCTGCGTTTGGCGGGCTGGATTGGGCCGGTGGTGGACGACTTGTGTTGGGACTTGGGGGACCACTGGAGCACGCGCTCCATGCTCTGGTGCGTGGGCGGCTCTTGCGCCGTGTGGCAGCGCGCCTGGCCGGGCCGGGCGAATGGCTGAAGGGTTCATTAGTGCTCGTTTAATTGGTCTCGTACACCGACATCACGTCGGCCGACAATTGATAGTAGACGACTGACTGACCTTGCCGCTGCGGCATGGGCGGGACCAGCAGGCGTTGCAGGGCGGGCTGGTGGCCGGGTAGGCGCGGCGGGGCGGGCAGCTGGCCGGCTGCTTGGTAGCGGGCCGCGGCGCCGGCAGCTTGAGGCTGCCCGGGCGCTGGCTGGCCTTGAGCGGCGCGGTGCAGCGCTAAAACACTCGACCATTCACCAGCTACATTACAGGGCCTCCAGATCGTTTGTTGGGTCAATGGGGTAGTCTGTCACGTGCTGGAATTACTCCATTCTCTGTCCATGTTGGCTCTCTCGACAGTGGTATTCTCGTTGATGTTGAGCAAGTTCATAAACGACTTTCCATGTAGCTGGAGTTCAGTAAGGTCTTGACATTTTTTTCAGCATTTTCTTCTTCAGCAGCTACAGGACCATTTCAGCAATGACTGCTTGGCCGTTGCTGCAAATTAAAATGCTCAGCAATTAAAATTTGCACCCACTGCTAGATTAATTACATAAGTAAGGGTAGTAGAATTTGTTTGCGGACCTGTCTCGGACTGGGATGATGATGACAGTTTGTTCCCCTCTGGACCATGCCAAAGCACCACTGTTGTGGTCGTTGTAGTCCCTGGCCTCTGTGATATTTTGCCCTAAATGCCCTGAGGAGCCTTGACGCGGGAGAGGGCGACGTAGAGCTGGCCGTGTCTGAAGACTTTCTCTGGGAGGAATATTGCGAACCTGATTCAAATGAGTAACTGCGTCCGGGGCAGGGCGACGCCTGGGTCTTCCAAGCGTCTGGTGGACGATGCGCGGCTGGATCACCGTCTCCCTAGCCACTATGCAAGGGAGCACGCATTGATGTACAGATAGATTGCACACAGCGCCGTGTGCAGTCGCCGACGCCAACACACAACGCTGTGGCTTGGCTTGTGGCGCATTGTACACAAAGTGCGCGCAAGGACGCCCCCACCACAATTCTGTCCCACTACCCCTCCCCCAGGCTCTCGTATGCCGGGTATGCAGGGTTGCCAACCCCGTGCAGGTGGGCCCCCGCACGGCACGGAGGGGCAGGCGCATGCAGGGTCGACCCCTCCGCTAAACACAAACACGTTCGAAACCGTCACACGACCTCATCTAAACACCTATACATGTAGTTGTACACAAGTGTTTGGAATTTTATTCATGGGGAAAGCGCATACCGGGTGCTCCACACTGCAATCCTGGCGGTCTCCACAGAGAACCGCAGGGTGAATGCGGCTTCGGCGCACCCACGGGCCGCCTCGGACAGAATTCGGACAGGGCCACTCTGGCCTTCGTCTCGGCGCCGATGCCGAGGCTCCTCGGCTCCCTGGCGTCGCTCATCAGCTCCGCGACCTCGTTATTCTGCCTTGACCAACCAATAACCATGCACACGAGAGTAGAGCGCTTATGTACTACAGATGCAGAGCAAACGAGTGCTGCAAACGAGCTGAATGGCTACAAATTGACGGGGCGCTGCAAATCCGTCTTCCTGTCGGCTCCAATTGCAAGCGAGCGCCCAGATCACACCACCCACTCCGTCCAACTGACGCCACCCCCCTGGGGTCTGGGCAGGCTGCTAGAGCATACAATAGGTAGACGGCAAAACTGTCTTCCGGTCGGCTTTATTGGCATGCGAGCTCCCAGGTCAACGCCAGCCCGTCCGACGATCGGCGAGAACCTCACGGGTCTGGCGGGCTGTTAGCATTTTAATGGACACACACACACACACACACACACACACACACACACACACACACACACACACACACACACACACACACACACACACACACACACACACACACACACACACACACACTGCCAAACCAAAGAGAAAGCGCGCGTGCGTGCGTGCGTTCGGGCGCGCGCGCGCGTGCGCCCACCAAAATCCGTCCGGATTCCCATTTTATTTTTTGAACCCGTACGGAACGGAACTTTCATCATCGAGGAGGATTCGTTTGGTGTTCGTCACGTGATGTTCGTTTTGTTCGTCACGTTTGGTGTTCGTTTGGTGTTCGTGTGTTTTCTTGTAATCACCTTTTGTGAAAAGCTCCTGTTGTTTGGAGCGTACGATACTGGGCCACTGGACTTGCAGCTGCTCGTTGTCGTCTCCGAGCTGGCTGAGCTGTGACGTTCGCGAAAAAGACAGGTGAAGTACCTATTTGTGTGATTCCCACGTGTGCCACTATCGGCCAGGCGATTATCGCCGTCCCGACAATTATCGCATCTTCAAACAGCATTTCTTTAAACCATTGTTCCAACAGCACCAACCTTCACAGTTAGTGGTCTCAAAGATAGAACCAATAAACCAGATCGCGCACTGTATATATTGATGGACAATGTTTTCAAAATTGCGATTCTTGGTCAGCTGGGTTCAGTTCCACATTGTTCAGAACGATGTCGACAATTTCCACGAAGGTGTGGGGGAAGCGGGAGGCATTGGTAATGTTCATGACTTGGCCGATTTGCCTGACGGTCGCCGCCGCCGCTCTATTCTTGGGGAGTGCGCGTGCAGGCCGATGGACGTTCAAGCGAGGTCGATCGCTTGAACGTGCAACGAATCGGAGCCAGCCCTGTTGTGGCGTCTCAGTGATGGCGAACACGTTGTCCGTGTTCGGTTGGAGACAGGTGGGACGTTTGGGAGGGCTGCAATTTTGTGCCGCGGATGAATATGCAGTTATAATGCACGCACCGCTGACGAATATGTACCAACTGCAGATATGATGGTCGGTCGGCTAACTTGGAGGGGCACTCGCTCGCGCTGTGCAGTGGCCATTGGGTCGGCAGTGGACGAACGAAAAGCTCGCCAGCCCCTAGAAGTCGATGACGCGAAGACTTCGCTCCAAGATCGAGTACATGCAACTGGCAAATAAATCCGTCTCGGAAGAACTGCTCAGCCGCTTTGGCGTGCCAGCTCCCGTTCTGAAGCCATTGTATTGTCCATTGCCACCAGCCATTATCTGCATTTGAAAATAACCTCGGGTAGGCTCTCTAGACGAAGGTCAAAGAATAGTCGCTCAGAAGCTCTTGCCTGGCACAGAAGACGAACATACAGGCGAAGGGTTTCCGCTCCGTCAACCAATTTGTAACTTTGGTTCCATTTCGGACGGCGGCGGACGGTGCAGGTGCAAAAAGGCTAATATTCAGTAGCGGATCCAGACGAAGGGGGGAGAGGGGGCCCTCTCCCTCCGATCAGCTCAGATTTGGGGTGGAAGGAGAGGGGAGAGCTCAGGAGGAAATGGGCAGATTTTTACGTTTTCCTCGGATTAAGGCACTCAAAAGCGCAAAATTTTCGCCTGCGGCGCTGTGGTTCTCTTACAACTCACGTTTAAGGGAGCTAAAAAGTCCCGTTATTTCTGTCTATGTATTCCATAGTAGTGTAGTTTGTGCGGTGAAAAAAACTTGACCTTCTCCCCCCTCTGTCGGGAAATCCTGGATCCGCCAGTGCTAATATTCATATGTAATCGCAAATGTTCAAAAAGGTTAGCAATGTACACAGCAGTCTCAAAGGGCAAGTCGGTCATTCTCGCCATATTTTACAAATCGAATGGAGTGCAAGGAGCGCAGCAATGAAATGCGGTGGGCGCAGCGCCGTAATGAGTGCAGCCAGCCGCCTGCCGCCGCATTTTGAAACGCGCGCCTCCCACGGGAAAATTCAGTGTTTTCGGGAAGACGGGAATCATTTACACGCACACGCGCACACGCACACGCGCACACGCGCACACGCACACACACACTGCCAAACCAAAGATAAAGCGCGCGTGCGTGCGTGCGTGCGTACGGGCGCGCGCCCGCGTGCGCCCACCAAAATCCGGATTCCCATTTTATTTTTTGAACCCGTACGGAACGGAAATTTCATCATCGAGGAGGATTCGTTTGGTGTTCGTCACGCGGTGTGTTTTCTTGTAATCACCTTTTGTGAAAAGCTCCTGTTGTTTGAAGCGTAAGATACTGGGCCACTGGACTTGCAGCTGCTCGTTGTCGTCTCCGAGCTGGCTGATTTGTATGTACCGATTTCTAAGCTTTGGACACTTCGCTGATGGCTTACTATGATCATGGTACATCATGGTACATACGTACTCTCAAAGAATACGTCGGTCCAAAGTCAAAACGTATTTTTCCCAACTCTAGCTGGCATCTGTCAAACCTGGAAACGGACTGTTTTACATCGGTCCACTGCATGCCTTTGCTGCTAGAACTGTCTTTTTTTTTGCTCCAATTCAACCAGTCCTTGCACTCTCGAGGGGGCGCTAATGGGCTGCTACACAGAGTTTCGATGGATGTAATGCGTGGCTACTGTATGCTGTTTTTTGGGCATGCCGTCTTACTAGTACTAGTAGTTGCGATATTTGTCGGCAGTGTGATATTCGTCTGAAAAGAGACACGTTGAATATCCATGCCGTCCGCAAATGATAATTGAAGAGGGTGGAGGATTCAGAATTTTGAGGCAAGGTTTCGGGAGGTCCAACCGCTCTACACTTTCCTGAACCTTTGGTACAACTTTAGGACATGCACCAGTTGGCGTGCTTGCAAGTACAAAGGTTCGTCTGCACCATCATATCCATTTGAAAATAGGACACGTCTGAAAAACCATGCTCTCCACAACAGATTATTGAACAAGGCCAGTGGCAGTTTTTGAATTTCTGAAGGTTTGAGGGGAGCTCCAACCAAGCTACACATGTGCCTATGTGTGTGTATGTAAGTCAGAGGGAATGCACGGATTTTTTTTAACAACAGATGCACTGCAACAACAGAAATTCAGTACAGAACAATTCTGTGCTATGCTAGTGCTGTGCTGCGTCGTCTCTTCGACTGTTTCCTCTTCAATTACGACTTGCCACTGGAACGGCTGTGGCCATGCAGGACTTGCTCCTCCTGCGTGAGGGCTCTCCTGGCGACCTGAATCATTCACTGGGGTCACTTTGTTGTTATGTAACTTGCATCTATGGGAAGCTCACGTCGCTGCCGAGGAGGTGACGCCAGCCCGTGGGGGGCGACGGGTGCTTGGGCCGCCTGCTGTGGAGCTTGTGCAGCACCGCCGCCTCCTTGTAGCGCACCGGCAGTCGGCAGTGCAGCTGAAGGAACGTACGGTGGTTAAGTCGATAGTGATTTGTTGTCGGCCGACAAACGTGGACATACTGGGCTGCGTTTGGCGGGCTGGATTGGGCCGGTGGTGGACGACTTGTGTTGGGACTTGGGGGACCACTGGAGCACGCGCTCCATGCTCTGGTGCGTGGGCGGCTCTTGCGCCGTGTGGCAGCGCGCCTGGCCGGGCCGGGCGAATGGCTGAAGGGTTCATTAGTGCTCGTTTAATTGGTCTCGTACACCGACATCACGTCGGCCGACAATTGATAGTAGACGACTGACTGACCTTGCCGCTGCGGCATGGGCGGGACCAGCAGGCGTTGCAGGGCGGGCTGGTGGCCGGGTAGGCGCGGCGGGGCGGGCAGCTGGCCGGCTGCTTGGTAGCGGGCCGCGGCGCCGGCAGCTTGAGGCTGCCCGGGCGCTGGCTGGCCTTGAGCGGCGCGGTGCAGCGCTAAAACACTCGACCATTCACCAGCTACATTACAGGGCCTCCAGATCGTTTGTTGGGTCAATGGGGTAGTCTGTCACGTGCTGGAATTACTCCATTCTCTGTCCATGTTGGCTCTCTCGACAGTGGTATTCTCGTTGATGTTGAGCAAGTTCATAAACGACTTTCCATGTAGCTGGAGTTCAGTAAGGTCTTGACATTTTTTTCAGCATTTTCTTCTTCAGCAGCTTCAGGACCATTTCAGCAATGACTGGTTGGCCGTTGCTGCAAATTAAAATGCTCAGCAATTAAAATTTGCACCCACTGCTGGATTAATTACATAAGTAAGGGTAGTAGAATTTGTTTGCGGACCTGTCTCGGACTGGGATGATGATGACAAAGTTTGTTCCCCTCTGGACCATGCCAAAGCACGACTGTTGTGGTCGTTGTAGTCCCTGGCCTCTGTGATATTTTGCCCTAAATGCCCTGAGGAGCCTTGACGCGGGAGAGGGCGACGTAGAGCTGGCCGTGTCTGAAGACTTTCTCTGGGAGGAATATTGCGAACCTGATTCAAATGAGTAACTGCGTCCGGGGCAGGGCGACGCATGGGTCTTCCAAGCGTCTGGTGGACGATGCGCGGCTGGATCACCGTCTCCCTAGCCACTATGCCAGAGAGCACGCATTGATGTACAGATAGATTGCACACAGCGCCGTGTGCAGTCGCCGACGCCAACACACAACGCTGTGGCTTGGCTTGTGGCGCATTGTACACAAAGTGCGCGCAAGGACGCCCCCGCCACAATTCTGTCCCACTACCCCTCCCCCAGGCTCTCGTGCAGGGCAGATGCGTAGGCGACCGGACGGACAGACAGACGGGCGACAGACTGGATAATTGTCGGTGATAATTGTCGACAGTCAGTCGCCAGTCAGTCAGCCAGACACGACAGTCTGTGATAATTGTCTTGGTAGAATGGTAGAGTCTTTGGGGACGCAGCAGCATGGCGCAGCCAGTGCAGACGCGCAGTCGAGCGCACTCCATGAGGCTCGGAGTGGACGCCCACTAGCGCCACAATCCCAGCAGCTTGGCCGCCGCGTCTGCGTCCACGGCCGACGCCCACCGGCGCCAGAGCGGCGATGCCATAGGCGGGTTGCCAACCCCGTGCAGGTAGGCCCCCGCACGGAAAGAGGGGCAGGCGCATGCTGGGTCGACCCCTCCGCTAAACACAAACACGTTCGAAACCGTCACACGACCTCATCTAAGCACCTATACATGTAGTTGTACAT
>JASAMY010003678.1:0-54491 GCA_030248085.1 Paralinhomoeus sp. GSCO2_6 | reverse complement strand
TCTAACCTATTTTGATCAAAAAGTGCCTATGTAGACACTCTTTCGGTGCACTTTTTACTCTCCTACACCCCCCTCCCTCTTCAAATCTGCGCGCCCCCCCACGCCCCCCCTCAAAAACCCGGTTTCATGTAGGGGGGGGCAAATCGCGCATTTTTTAAAGAAGGGTTGGGTTTAATCTGGAAATATCTGGTTGATTTTTATGCATCGCAATGTCATCTGAACTGAAATGCATGCAACAAGTGAGGGTCCGCATCCGATTCTGCCGGCTTAGCCGCATTGCTGCCCGCAATTTCCTACTTTTAGTGACCGCCTGCGTTTTCTACGCCTGCTGAATGATGATGGCGAATACAGAACTTTGCTGAGTGCGCTAAAGCCGTCGCAGCGGGGACTACGTAGCGTGGAGTGTCTTCTGCTACGCAACGTCATCTCCACTGACCCGACGTGGCTCGCCTACTGGAACTGGCCGAGCCTCGTTCACCTCTCCATTGAATCACTCGAGCTGCGGAGCTGGGACGCCGCTATGCGCGTGCCCCACAACCGCCTTGGACCGGCCAGAACCTTGACTGCGGCCGGCTGCCGGCGCTGACGAGGATTGGCCTCCGCCACCCCTACGTCTTCTCGGCCGGCTTGCCCGTGCCAGAAGCGTCGCCCTAGGAGCTGCTCGCCAGCTTCCCTCGAGCGGGCGCCCAACCTGCGCCATCTGCACATCGACTTCATTCGCTCGGCCATCAAGCTCGCTGCGGACTTGCGCGTTCTCTACCGCGCCTTCGTCGCTGCAGCCGAGCAACTGCGCACCTTCCGAGTGGGCGACTTCGATTGGTCATTCCGCAACGTCGTCGCGGTGGAGAGCGCCGAGTGGCCAGCGTCGCGCGCCCCCTTGAACCTGATGAAGACGTCCAACGATAGGGCCATTCACCCGTCGCGTGGAATCACCGGTGCCAACGTGCGACACGAAGAGTGGCGCGCAATCGACTTCGCCGACTGCAGCTGCCCCGGACACGAATGCTTTGAGGAGCCGATCTTTTGCTGAGCTGGCAGCGTTTTCGTTTTGCGTGAAAAGTTCTAAGCGAATGGTAATATAGACGCCGAGCTCTTCGTCTTGCGCTGAAAATTTGTGTCGTGCCTTTTAGTATTCTGCTGAAGCGACACGAAGCTTGGAAGGGGTGCAATATTCCGAATGCGAGGGGACGGGTCAAATGTGTATTTCACTTGCGGTAAACCCCAGCGATTAGCCCCCTGGACGTGAAATCGTTTCATTTGAAGCGTTTGGAGGGAGTGTAATTATAGAAGCGACCCACACACAAACAAACACGCTAGAGGCAACTACATGTGGGTGTAACCTACCGTACCTCAAACCTAGTGTGTGTTTACGGAAATGCTATAGCCTGTATAGAGCCCATTATACGCCGCTTTACTACACAAAGGACGGAATATCAGTTCCTCAAGTATGGACTAGTAGTATTACTAGCGGTAAATAAGATCTTATCTAGTATGATTGCTTCTAAGCTGGAGTAGGTTATAGCTATAGGCAGCAGACAGCTAAGCAGAATGGACGATCCGCCAGAATGCCGAATTTGCATGGACAGCAAGCCATCGTCGCCGCTGATTCGTCCGTGCGTCTGTCGAGGTGTAGCTGATGGCCTGCGGACGAGCAGCGCAGTTGACCGCCTCGTGCCGGTGTCGTCTAGGAAGCATGGCCTGGGTGCACGTCGGCTGTCTCGAGTCGGCGGTCGACGCGAACGGCGAGCCGCGCTACTGCCCCGTCTGCAAAGCGCCCTACCGCCGCCGATGGCGCGGCATGAAGCGCCGCTCGGAGTGGAAAGTGGAAGCTGCCCGTAAACGCACCCCGTTTGGTGGGTTGCGCCGCGCGCGCTCTCGCTCCCCACGCGCCGACGTCGTCTGCAGGGTGGCGTTGGCGTGGGCGTCTACGCTCGCCTTCCTGGCGTCGCTGGCCACGGCGCTCTTACCGCTTCTGGAGAAGGGGCTAGGCCGAGCTGGAGCGGATGGTGGCCGAGAACGACCACTGGTTCGCCGGGTGCGCGCCGCTCTCGCATTCGGGCAGCCGACTTTGGGTGGGCGAGCACAGTGGTTCGCCTGCAAGCGCTCCCGTCGACTACGCAGCGTATTCGCCGGGCAGCGTCGTGGCCGAGTGGCCCTTGGCCCGACTGGCCCTGCGCTGGTTCCACCAGAACAAGTCTATCACCGAGACTCGGACAGAGAAGGCGCTCATGAGTCTCACCTTCGTCGACCTCGACTCCATCCCCTTCGACCGGACACTGATACCTTCGAAAGTGAAAACCGTTGAAGTTTGCATAGAAGAACGTTGTACAGACGCAGTCAGACTTGCCACTTCAGTACACCTTGTTAGGCTTATTCTTGGGCCTTGCTCAGGCTTGCTTTAGCCGCTAACACGACCTTCTTTCTCTTCTTTCCTCTTTAGGGAGAGGCCTGCGTCGTTCTGCTCTCTTCGCCCATCCCACTTCCCCCTGTCCTCCCTCCCTTCCTCACTTTCTGCTGCTCCGTGCTTCGTTGAGCTCGAAAGTCCGCGCTTGTGTCGACAGCGTGTCAGCGCCGACTAGGTGTTTGTTGGCCTGTGTGGTGCGTCCCAAAATTCTCCCCCTTTTTTAAAAAAGAATCAGCTCAATCCATCCAACAGAGCTCTTTGTGTGCGATTGTACACTTTTTTGAAAAAATATGGCGCAAATGTATAATGCGCTTTGCGCTAAAATTCGATATTGAGAATTTTTCGCCTACCCGATGTCACGTGCTTAGCGTACGCGACTAATTACTAAGTCAACTGTTGTTATAGAAAACTGCATTATCGCTTCGTAAGGAGTTATTTTTGTCCCAGGTAAATAAGTAGTGTCGAGCATACAGGTATAGTATTACACATAGGTGGGCTCAGGGGTCTTGGAGGGGGTTTGCCCCCCCCCCTGACCAGCCAAAGCCATCCCGCTTTTTTGCGGAGAGAGGCCCCCTGGCCATCGCCATCCTGGATAACTTGCGGGAAACCCTCTCTCAATATTGAAAAATGGGTAAAGATGCGTGTTTTTGTTTTTTTTTTTTCCAGTGTAGTGTGACCCAAAAACGTCTGAAAAGTGTCATTTATACCTTATTTTGACCCATTCATTTTCGACCAAAAAGGACCCATTCTACACGTTATTATAGTGCAAAATCCTCCACTTCGACCACCCCTCTTCCAAAATTTTCGATCCCGGTCATTTATCTGAGACGGCTCTAGACCCCCCTCGAAACCCCCAGAGACCCCCCACCCTAGCTTTTGGACCAATCTACACCTATGGCATTACAGTGTCAAATAGGTCCAGAGATGGAGCGCCTTCCTCGACCGGTGCTAGCGAGCGTCGTGGGGAATTTGTCGCTGAGAGAGATCGCGACGCTCAGAGAGACGTCGGCCTTCTTCGCGTACGACCTCTGCCCGGCCGACGGTCGCTGGCTCACTGCGGACGTCGTCGAGATGGTCGTCACTGCGAACTACCAACAGCTGGTCGGTTCGTCGTGTCCTCGCGTGTACTACAGACGCACACCGTCAGTGGCTACAGAACGTGGAACTCTTGACGACGACGGCCGTTCGAAGCGTGCACAGCCTTCACTTTGTCCAAGATGCCATGGGTGAGCCAACTCGCGTGAATACGGTGGAAGCTGTGGAAGAGTTCCTGAGGAAGCTTTCCTGCTACTGCCTGGGGCCCGTGTCGCGCCTCAGCGCCTTTATGTTCAACTTGCGACCAATTGTACGACTTCCTTTGTTTCACGCCAAGTGACAGTCTAATGATCTAATAATGACAGTCTAATAATCTCTCTGACATTGCAGATGGGTGCGCGCCGCAACCGGTCTTTCGAGTCTCTACTACTCAAGACGCTCGCGCCCTTCCTCAGCGACGCCCTGAAGAGGTAACGTGTTGATGGGCCTTTCTTCCATGGCTACCTGCATGTACCTAGGCTTCCTTGATTGAATTGTCCTTCCCCAAAGGGGGGGGGGGGGGCAAACCGCGCATTTTTAGAAAGGGGGTTCGTTAATTCGGAGATTTCTGGTTGTTTTTTATGCATCGAAATGGCATCTGAAATGCATACAAAGGTGATGCATCAAGTGATGATTCTGTCGATCTACCCCACCCGCATTGTTGCCCGCAATTTCCTAGTTTTAGCGACCATCTGCGTTTTCTGCGAATGTTGTATGGTGGCGAAGATGGCACTTTGCTGAGTGCGGTGGAGCCGTCGCGGCGGGGACTACGTGACGTGGAGTGTCTTCTGCTCAAACGGCACGAATATTCCGCCGACCCGACGTGGCTCGCCTACTCGAACTGGCCTCGTCTCGTTCACCTCTCCATCGAATGGCTCGAGCTGCGGAGCTGGGACGCCGCTCTGCGCGTGCCCCACAACCACCTTGGACCGGCCAGAGCCTTGGACTGCAGCCGGCTGCCTGCACTGACGAGGATAGGCCTCGACCGTCTCTGGCTCTTGGAGGTCGACTTGCCCGCGCAAGGAGACCCGCCCTACGAGCTGCTCGCCAGCTTCCCTCGAGGGGCGCCCAACCTGCGCCATCTGCGCATCAGGGTCATCGGCTCGGCCATCGTCCTCCCTGCGGACTTGCGCGTCTCCTACCGCGCCTTCGTCGCTGCAGCCGAGCAACTGCGCACCCTCCGAGTGGCCCGTTTCGGTTGGTCGTTCCTCAAGGTCGCCGCGGTGGAGAGCGCCGAGTGGCCGGCGTCCCGCGCCCCCTTGAACCTGATGAAGGGGCCCAACGATAGGGCCATTCACCCGTCGCGTGGAATCACCGGTGCCAACGTGCGACACGAAGAGTGGCTCGCAATCCCCTTCACCGACTGCAGCTGCCCCGGACATGAATGCTTCCATAAACCGATCTTCAAACGGTGATATCGACGCAGAGCTCTTTGTCTTAAGTCTGTGTCGTGTCGTCGTGTCCTGTAGTATTCTGCTAAACGACATGCTTGAGCTTGGAAGGGATGCAATATTTCGAATGCGGGAACGGGGGAGGTCAACAAATGTGTATTTTACTAACCGTAGACCCTATAATTAGACTTCTGGGCGCTAGTTGTTTCATTCCAAGCGTTTGTAGCGGGTGTAATTATAGGGGGGGGGATGAGCGGGTTGCAAAAAGCAGTCGCAGCTGCGATCGACTCAACAAGGCAGCAACAATCTCAAGTGACTTTCGAGAGTAGCAAATACGACTCACGCAAGTGGTCGTTGCATAAAACGATTTACGATAAACGCATGTACGACTGTCGTAACTGCTGACGCAACCTCAGTCGTATCTTCCGAGTGACGTATTTTCAAAGTGTTTTCAACGAATAATTGAACAAAATCATCAAAAAAATGGTTGGACTCGACCAGAATGTACTGAATTGAGCTGGCCAAGCAACACAAGCGCACGACGACTTGTTTCTGTCTTTTGGCTGGTCGGAAAACGACTTGGCTGATAAACCGAACGTCAAAGTACCCTGATTCCGTCGTTGATGGCGTCGCAAAATGGAATGATTTCCGATGCAAGGGCAAAAGAAGCACGGCGCGAAGTACAGGAATGGTACCAGGAGGAGCGGAAAACGATAAAAGTGAGTAAATGTTGGTGTTTTCGGTGCATATCAGTGTTATATGACCAGAAAATATCTAAAAAAAACACTATTTGTACTCTATTTTTACTCATTTTCCACAACACTAACAGTAGAAATCATAATTGATCAACTACCCTCAGGTTTTGTTTCACGCCACACGCCCCGCCCAAAATCTGCCCCCCCCCCCCACATCGGCCTGTCTGACTCTGTTACAGGTATGATGATAAGCGCCCATCATGCTGAGCCCTCCCCCCACCCTCACCGATAAGCCACCCTCCCTCACCGATCCGCGGAAGCCATCCGAACTCTTTAAGCGCCCTGGCGTGAGGAGCAAATAAAATTTATGGGTATTTTTTGCATGCGTGTTCTGCTTAGGCGGCTTCACTGCGGTAACGTCGCCACAAAGCGCGTCTGGAGGAGTGCTGGTCGACAACAACCGCCACTTTCGAGCAAGCAAAGTTGAAAGTGCAGACGGAAACACCTACAAATGCCGAAACGCAAGAACTGCAGCACGAATCACAGCTGATTCAAGTGTACCCGCATGTGTATGTGTCCGACTCCAAACTGATCAAAGTACATTAGGTACTCAGGTAGCGAGGAAAAAAGTAGGTCGCTCACGATTTGCTATGATAATTTGTTTGGCAATTCGGTGAAATCAAGAATGTAAGGTTGGGAGGGCGTTGTGTGCGGTACGATCAAATGCACTATATGATATTTATTGATGCACTTCCGCCCTTCCAATGCACATTCTTTTTTTTTTTTTGGAAGTTCGGGACCGAAGTCCCAGGCGAGAGGGGGACCGCATGGGTCCTTCGCTACCTCTGCCTTCTACAAGACCGATGAGAACAGCGATCAGGGGGCACAGTTTTGGCGTGAGCCCCTTGCCCAAGGGGGTTACTGTTATTTGGCAGTCTTGCCACGCTGAGGATTGAATTCCGCACCTTGCGGTTTGGAGCCAACGCCTTAGCCCAACTGCGCAAACAGCCGCCAAAATTCCACCATGCATATTCCACACTTCGATGGGCTCTCTCGGTTACGAAACAGCGAAAACATCAAATTCTCAAAAAAAAACATGCGTTTTTCGCAGTTTTCAGTGCAATCGCAACCACTTGCGGATGCTCCTGACCATCCGCAGGATTTTGCGATAGTCGCGGCTTCCATGCGACTGACGCAACTTGCGATCGCGTTTATCAACACGCGCTGCGAGAGAGGCACGATCGCAACTGCAATCTTACGATCGCGCGCGCCATTGAGTTGCGACAGTCGCAAACTTTTATGCAACCCGCTCAATGAACTGGAATGGCGTCGACGTGAGGTATCTTTGTTGGTGCGAAGCGCGCCGAGGGGATTTTTAAGGAAAAGATACACTGTGCACATACGTCGGTACACTCTCACGTACACATACATGTACATATGGTAAATACACATACGCGCCCATACATATGGGCCCATCGTGAATGGCAAGCGTTCAATTGATCTGCTAGAATACACAACTATCTGTATACGGGTCCTGGAACTTGCGCCCCTTCTACGTGTCTCATATCGACGAAGAATGGTCGTGCATGAGCGTCGGAATGATCGCGACTACTCGATACAAATCAGCAAATAACAAACAGGACAGCGAAGGGAAGACAGCCGTTGGCACTGAAATCGGCGTACGCGTCTTCTTGCTCGCTTGGTATTGGATTGGCAGGGCAGCATCGCATTTGCCTTGTATATCTCATCTCATCTATCGTACGCGGTTTACAGATCGAGAGGAGCAGAGACGCTGACCGTAGTATGGCGTCTTGAGTATGATGGATGACACCAGCGCAGAATTTGTAAATCTCGACAGTGCTCTTTGAGCCATCGAGCTGGTGCAGCTGCAGCCACAATGTTTCGTTCGTACCTCATTTGAATCAGTGGTGGTTCGCTGTTGACAAAAGACGAAGACGTAAATCGAACGTATTGATTGACCGATGCATTGCAATTAAGGAAAATTTTGCAGGTGGCTGCAAAAAAAGGAGAATATGTGACGCTCCTTTAGGCCCAGTTTGAAAAAACGCGGTATTAAAAGTAGCCACTTCATCAGATGATCAACTTCAGTTTGGACAAACCGTGTATAATCGAACCAAGCGCAGCAACACGTCACATATTCAGCGTTTGTTGTGCTCGCTTGGATCACTGGAAAGGCAGTCCAGGTTGCATAAGGACCGAGGCCTTTCATTCCTTGGACTCAGAGACGAGAGCGGGCCTTATCCTTGACTGGACGTCTACAGATGGCAGTTCCGTCCGTCCATAGGCACAGGCTAACAGAAGCGGAACAAAGATGAACGAGAATCGAAGATTGAATGTAGGGTATACAATGTACTTGGTACTCAAGATCGTGAATTGATGGTGCATATCACTTACTGT
Source organism: Paralinhomoeus sp. GSCO2_6 (assembly GCA_030248085.1). Lineage (NCBI taxonomy): Eukaryota > Metazoa > Nematoda > Chromadorea > Monhysterida > Linhomoeidae > Paralinhomoeus > Paralinhomoeus sp. GSCO2_6. The sequence continues at coordinate 46,509 of JASAMY010003678.1, read as the reverse complement.
AAGGGCAAGCCACATATTAAAAATTTAAGATGGGCAGGGTAGCGAAATTATTTATGCAGAATCTTTGGCTGTGTGCCCTGTCCATCCATACGATGCCTAATGAATCGTCAGAGAATGCGCATGGTCAGAGAGATGAAAGAGTTTGTGAGGGTGGATTGATAGTGGTAGTGTTGTGGCTGTGTGCGATGGCTCGCACAACAAACGCCGAATATGTGACGTGTTGCTGCGCTTGGTTCGATTATACACGGTTTGTCCAAACTGAAGTTGATCATCTGATGAAGTGGCTACTTTTAATACCGCGTTTTTTCAAACTGGGCCTAAAGGAGCGTCACATATTCTCCTTTTTTTGCAGCCACCTGCAAAATTTTCCTTAATACAGTGTTTTTTCGTAAAAGAAAGATTAATCAAAAACTCACGCACGCACACACATACAAACCCACAGCAGCAGACCAGAACGGACGCATGCTCAGTGTTGCACCATAAAGCTTATGAAAAGCGTGTACCACTGTACACATTGTGCGTGCGTGCGTGCGTGCGTGCGTGCGTGCGTGCGTGCGTGCGTACGTGCGTGCGTGCGTGCGCGCACACGTGCGTCCATGCGGGTGTGTCATTTTCATGTATCAGGGGCTGTAGCAAGCATTCGTCCATAAATATTTTTCCTAGCTCAAAAAATTACCAAAATTCTGGAAAAAGAACCTAGAAAAGAGACAAAAAATGTGGAATGGACTGGAGACACTGCAGTAAAGCAACGCTGATGGGTTTTCCAAGGGGACACGTGCAAAGGCACAGGCAGGCGTTACTGGGATTCGAACCAGCGACCTCTTGATTAAGGGAACATGGTAAAAAGAAGAATGTGCCCAGTAAACCATAGCTGGCATGTAACAAGAGTCCCTCCGGCGATTTCATTTTTTGATGTGGAGCATAGATACCTGCGAGGTTTCCGTCCAATTGATGCAGGCGCGAGTGGGCGACGAACCAAGAAGCTTGTCATGTAAAGTGGGTCCTGCCATCTCCAAAAACTTCTCGGTAATGCACAAGCGTATGGAAGCGTGTTATAACTTAATCGATTCCCCCTTTGAATGCGCTTCTTTTGAGCTATCACGCGCCAGAATTCGTTCAGGAAATGAAAAATAATGCACGATCATAGTTCCAAATTTTGCCCAAAATGGGGGTGCGCCAAGAGGGTCGAGCTGCAAAACATGGAAATCGGAGCGCTCCCATTCTCGAAAGTGACCTATTCCAGGTCCAGACGAGTAATTTTCATCATTACAGCACAGCTCTGCGACGAACGGTTGAAGCGTCTATAGCTAACAAACTTTTGGAACAAAACACCTAAAAAATGGCCTTTCGAAGAGGGCTGACAGAGACACGGGCATCGGAGCGCTCCCATTTGTCGAAAGTAACCTATTCCAAGTCCGGACGATTAACTTTTGTCATTACAGCACAGCGGTATCACGAACGGTTGAAGCGCCTATAGGTCACAAACTTTTTTTGGTCGGATTTGCCGAAATTTTGGTTGCCAATATCTCATTATGTGGTGAGAATTTCAAATGTCATGCAAGCGCCCCAGACATTCTTTGTAAAGCCGTTCACGAATATCAAAAAACATTTGGGGGTTTACTCGGCTTTTTTTCGACTTTTACTCTTGTCGGGTTTTGGCCAAAATAAAACGACTATGTTTCGAAAAATGACCAAATCGGCCATAACTATAGATCCGAAGCACCTAGATAAATTTACCTTGGGGCACAAAATTGCCATCATATACTACGTGCTCACGCCAAGTTTCGTCCCAATCAACAGTAGCGTTCCAGAGCGGCGACCCTAAAAGTGTGTGCAGAACATGAAAAAAAAACACCACTTTTTTGGAACATTTTTGTACAATTTGTCTTAACGCGTTCGAGTACCAAAACGCGGGACGGCTCATTCGATTCCGGTCTAGAAGGCGGTTCTTTTGAGCTATCATTCGCCACAATCCGTTCAGGCAATCAAGAGTTATAAGCGACTGAAAATTCAACAAACCGCATTGAGGAAGTGCTCACATATTAGGGTTGTACGCTGCCGCGTACACCCTGATTTACAGTTGGACTTTCAGAATTTTTGTCGGTTGGCGGTGTTTGAGGCGCTCCTTGTCGAAAGGCACGATTGTCGAATCGAGGCACCAAGGCACCAGTTCGAATCCGCTTAGTGGTTGTGCTGCCGCTCTGCCATCTGTGTGTCACAGAGGTCGAGCGCACTGCCCACCACGTACAAACCGCAGTCGTTGAGCGTTTGGCTGCTTTTGAAGTGGAACCAAGCTGACGCACGCTCCTTTGCGGCTCCGCAGTGAAGGGTACAGCTCCTTTAGCTGCTTGATCTAACACCGAGGCAGTCGCGACTTCTGGAGGCTGTCGAGCATGAAGACTTCACCACCAGCCACCAACGACATTGGTGTGCCCGTCTCCAAGATCCGTGTGTGTTGTGGAACACAATGGTAGTGTGCTCCATACTTTGCCACAATCACAACTGGATGCTGTTTGTTGGTAGAGCAGGTAGAAGAGTGCAGCGTGACCACGTCCAGACGGCTTTGACGACATACGCACAGGCAAATTTTGATAAACATCGATGATCATATGGGGCACTGACGAGGATAGGCCTGCACAGGCTCGTGCTCTTCTGGGACGGCTTGCCCGTGCCAGAAGCGTCGCCCTATGAGCTGCTCGCCAGCTTCCCTCGAGCGGCGCCCAACCTGCGCCATCTGCACATCAACTTCATCAGCTCGCACATCGACCTCCCTGCGGACTGGCGCGTCTCCTACCGCGCCTTCGTCGCTGCAGCCGAGCAACTGCGCACCCTCCGAGTGGACTTCTTCCCACTGGAATTCCGCAAGGTCGCCGCGGTGGAGAGCGCCGAGCCGCGGTGGAGAGCGCCGAGTGGCCGACGTCGCGCGCTCCCTTGAACCTGATGAAGGGGCCCAGCTACGGCTACGCCATTCACCCGGAACGTGCAATCACCGGTGCCAACGTGCGACACGAAGGGCGGGGCGCAATCAACTCCGCCTACTGCAGCTGCTTTGGACGCAAATACTTCCAGGAACCGATTTTCGAACGGTGATTTCGGCGCAGAGCTCTTTGTCTTAATTCTGTGTCGTGTCGTGTCCTGCAGTATTGTGCTAAAGCGACATGCTTGAGCTTGGAAGGGATGCAATATTTTGAATGCGGGAACGGTGGAGGTCGACAAATGTGTATTTTGCTAACCGTAGACCCTATAATTAGGCTTCTGGGCGCTAGTTGTTTCATTCCAAGTGTTTGGAGGGGGTGTGATTTTAGGGGGGGGGGGCAATAAGCTGGAATGACGTCGACGTGGGGATCTTTGTTGGTGCGAAGCGCGTCGAGGGAATTTTAAGGAAAAAATACACTGTTCACATACGTCAGTACATGTACATACATACATACCTTTTTGGTGTCACTTAGCCATGTCTCGCACGTGGTAAATAACGGAAACGGTTGGCGGGCGTTGCATAAAAGTCAATCCTTTCTATTTGCTGCCTGTGTAAATTTGTACTTTGTTTGTCGTGACACATTTGTATCCATGGTTCGCTTTGCTTTCTGTGCTTCGCTTTGTGCCTGCCTTGTAATGTCGTACACCGTTCTTCGACGAATAAAAAAAAAAACATAACGCACGCGTACACATGGGCCCAAACGAAATCTTCTGTTTTCTGCAGTAGTAGTGTTAGCAAACTAAGAAAGGCCTCAGCCTAAAGCCTAAGCAAAGCCTAAGCCAGGCCTAATCCTAAGCTTAAACAAGGCGTAAGCCTAAGAAAATTAGTCGACCCATTGCCTCTCTGGCCCACTGAACTTAGGTTTGCCTGTCGATGCCGTTCTGCTACACAAAGAACGGAATATCAGTTCTCAAAGTACGGAGTACTAGTAGTATTATACTAGCGGTAAATAAAATATAATGTAGTATGATTGCTTCTAAACTGGAGTAGGCTAGCTAGCTAGGCAGCAGCAAACAGCTAATTAGGCAGAATGGACGATCCACTAGAATGCCGAATTTGCATGGACAGCGAGCCGTCGTCGCCGCTGATTCGTCCGTGCATCTGTCGAGGTGTAGCTGATGGCCTGCGGGCGAGCAGCGCAGTTGACCGCCTCGTGCCGGTGTCGTCTAGGAAGCATGGCCTGGGTGCACGTCGGCTGCCTCGAGTCGGCCGTCGACGCGAACGGCGAGCCGCGCTACTGCCCCGTCTGCAAAGCGCCCTACCGCCGCCGATGGCGCGGCATGAAGCGCCGCTCGGAGTGGAAGTGGAAGCTGCCCGGGACCGATCCATTCGTGTGGGTTTCGCGCCCACGCGTGAGCCGACGTCGTCCGGGCGCGCGGTCTGCCGCCTGCAGGGCAGCGTCGACGCTCGCCCTCCTGGCGTCGCTGGCCGCAGCGTCGTACCGCTTCTGGAGAGGGGGCGAGGCCGAGCTGGAGCGGACGCTGGCCGAGAACAACCACTGGTTCGACAGGTGCGCGGCCCGCTCGCGCACGTCCGACTTTGGCCGACCACAGCGCTTTGCTTGCAGCGCACTCGACTACGCAGCGTATTTGCTGGGCAGCGAGGGGCCGAGTGGCGCTTCGTCCGGCTAGCCCTGCGCTGGTTCCACCAGACAAGCACGACTGGACGGACAAGGCGCCCGCTAGTCTCACCTCGTCGACCTCCATCCCCTTCGACCGACACTGATACCTTCGACAGAACCGACGCTGGATACCTTCCTATTAACCAATCCTCGCGACAATGATGCGTGTGACCACCAGTCGCATTATGATGCGTAATGATTTGATTACGAATGCGTATTAAACTGAGGAAATGCTGCCTCCAACCTGGTGGTGGAGCCTCGCCTGGTGGAGTCGAGAGCGGCTCCAACCTTGGGAACAAACGCCGACTGTGATTTCCAGGAGCTCAAGTAAAGGTTCGACTTTTCACCCATGTACCTCCTCCGTCCCTTCCCTTTTTCCCTTCGTATGTACTTTTCGCCGTACCATGTCCCCTTGCCGTTTTTTTGTTAGTGTTAGTGTTTTTGTGTGCGTCAGAGTGTTAGTGTTAGTGTTGTTTCGGTGTCAAGTCGTATGTTAATGTCACTTCCCTCTTCAACGCGTATCCGACGCTAATGTCGAAAAAGCTTACTCTACATATGCTAGTACTTGCGTTTTAAGTGACTCTCAGAACGCTGTGCAGTTTGCAGTTGCTGCGCCTCCCTCACTCCATTATAATTGCCAATCCCCGTTCGGCGTATCGGGCGGTGGCTGGTGGGTTGGGGAGTGTTGACAGAAGAAAGGTGCGCGCCGCGCACGATCTGCCGCAGTGTGTCGGCTCCACTGGCCACTTATTGCTCACCATACTACAGAGAGCGCATCCATATGTGTGTGCTACTGTTTTGGGACAACACGCACCGATAGGACCGCGTAGGAGACAAAAATCTGACTGTCAAATTCGCTGACCTACATTTGCGTCCCGACGCGTCGAGGCCAGTTTGCAGGCATCGCGTTTTCAGTGAGGCCGTTGTGCGTGCGTGCCGGTGCGTGCGTGCCGGTGCGTGCGTGCGTGGGTGCGTGCGAGCGTGCGTGCGTGCGTGTGCGTGCGAGCGTGAGCGCGTAGAAAAACAAACAAACAATCGTCGTAGTCAGGCAGTGTTACGAAGTAGGTACATACTCGTCGCCGTACCCATCCCTTGAGGCGAATCACACAACAACGCGAGCAAATGTTGCGAGTGACGAGGCGTTGCCGATTCAGCCGACTGTGAGTGGCGCGGCGCGTTCGCGCGCGCGTATTCAGTTGAGTACCTCTGCACAGTTTTAACCGCGTACATAGCAAAACTCGTCCGATCCTGTTTGTAGAGATCACAATCAGTGCGGCATCCAGGAGTTCATTTGCAATCACAAACATTGCTCCGGCAACACTTCGTTATTTCAGTGCGTTCAAATCAATTCTCTACATCGTAGTACTGTGCTTAAAACGTTTCTGCGGTTCGTAAGCTAGAGAGAACTGGTTTAAAACTCTCTTCAAACGCCGAACCCCTGCTGTTGATCATGCACACCACTCCCCTTCTGGCGGCTATTCCCCTACTGCTTCCAGTGCTTATGTACCCTATGTCCTTTCTTCAAGTGTTGACGCGTTCTTTGTGGTCGCTCTTCTTTTATTTTTCCAGTCATGCAAAGCGATCCATTGATGGATTCGAAAGGTTGTATTTTTTTCAGATAAATAGCAGTGATGGCGCCGCCAAAGCATTCGACCCCCAGCGGGCACGCCGAGCTAGTTGCCGACGACGACGCTGACGCCAGCCGAAAAAGCGGAAAGTTGCTCTCCCGTCTGGCAAGCTCCTGGAAGAGGGTTCGTCTCTGATTTTACAGTTAACTGAAATCGCCTCTCAACCGCCTCTGCAGCATAATGTGCTCTGCAAAGGCGTATACGCTAATACGTGCGCGGTACAGTCTGCATACTTAAATTCGCAATTAAAAAAAAACATTTGTACGTAAGTCATAAAAGTTCGTACATTGAAACATACTCGTATCGACTCGGTCGGTACCAAAGCATAGTCGTGTCGTTAGAAGTTCGAAAAGGCGCCGTCCAACGTTCGTCGACGCCGGGCCTATGACAGACCGGCGGCGGGAGTACGGTGGCGGCAGTGTGAGAGCAGTGGCGTGATCGGGTTGGCGGCCGCGTGAAGGCTGCGTCTCCCAGCAACGACGGGCGGGGAGGGAGCGATGTCGGCTGCCTTGGCCCTACTGGAGGGGGGGGGGGGGGCGTGTGGCGAGAGACGGGCCGCGTGTGCCGCGAATCGATACGGACGGGAGATGCCTTAGTCACAGCACAACAGGCGGCGTGGAGTCGTCTGCGCGCCAGCGTTGGGTGCTTTTCGGATGCGGTTGGCCGCCGTCGACGTCTGTCGGCGGCGGCCTTGCCGCGCGCAGTGTGTGCGTGCAGTGCGTTGAGACTTCGTCCAACCGACCGACGCGCGTCGATAGACAACGCGCCGCGCTGTAGGTCGCGCGCTTGGGCGTGCCACACTGCCGGTGTTGCATCCCTCTTCATCCCCCCACGAAACCATCCGGCCGGATGTTTTGGGATATCCCAGTTCCTCCCCCCGGAGGAATTGGGATAGAAGACGCGCCATCCCAATTCCTCCCCCCTTATCCCAAAAACTCCCCCCTATGTTATGTTTGGTTTGTAATCTCAATCGGGCAATCTCGATCTCTGTGGGTGTTCTCCTCATGCATGGCTTGTCTCCGTTGGGCGCATGAGCTGTTTGGCTGGTTGGTCATTTCAAAGCTGTAGTAGAATCTGTTGTGAAAGAAAACGCCACTGTGTCACTGGGTTGCAGAGTTCACTATGTTGAGGGGGGATGTTTTGGGATAAGGGGGGAGGAAGTAGGATAGCCTATTTTATCCTACTTCATCCGGCCGGATGGTCTGGGATATCCCAGTTTATCCGGGGGGATGTTTTGGGATGGGGGAGGAAAAGGGATACGACACCGGCAGTGTTAGTCAGTCACAGTGCTGCTGCTTTAGCCGATTGAAATTCCTTTTGCGTAGCCATGCCGGCGTTCCGGTCGTGACTGTTGGTTGCTGTCGGTTGTTGGGGAAAAGTCGAGTCGAGTCCTGCCAGCCAGCCGCCGCCGTCGTTGGCCGCGCCAGCTTTAACTTTGGATCTTCGTCAGCTTTCTTCTCGTCTCTCTGCTGCCACTGTTCGCTCAGTCGCTGCTGTGATCCATGGTGATCTTCTACACCGAGGGACCGCGTCGGGGTCAGCGCCGACCCAGCGCCGGCACGGGCGGCGCCGGCGCTCGGCAGGCCGGCCACCACCATCACCATCACCACTCGCGCTCGGCCATCAGTAACCTGCTGCTGCCCAGCGGCTTGGGTCACGTGCCCACCGATCAGGACGAGCTGCTGGCGCACCACCGCACGGGCAGCGACGAGTCGAACGGCCTGTCCTACGTGCAGCGGGACCAGGTGCCGGTCCCCCGCCCCACTCTCCTCAGTCCTACATTCGCAGAACAGAACAGGCTGCACTGCACTGCAGCTAACATAACAGTGTTGTTAGTGTTCGTCGTCGTCTAGCGCTACCGCGTGGCGTCCCTGGAGCAGCAGCAGCAAACGCCCTCCTCGGCGATGGCTCCCAGTCTCGACGACCTCTCGGAGGAGTGGCGCGAGGACTTCTCGCATCGGCCCACTTGGTGCGACGCCTCGCTGGCGCTGGAGCTGATCGAGCGGGTTTGCTCTTGTTGTTTGTGTGTGTGTGTGTGGGCCGCTTCTATGATCGCGGGTGCCTCTCTCCCGGTCACAATCGACCGCTGCTAGTGAGAGATGAGAGCCAGTCAGCCCGATCCTGGGGGGGGGGGGCTGGCTCCTCCCCTGACGGGCCGGGAATTGTCACTGTCGCCGGGTTGGTTCCCCCTGGCCGGCAGCTCAAGGGACGCACATACAGTCGCTTGTCGCTTGCGCCATTGACCGAGTGTGTTCTAGGGCAAGGCCAAGGGCAACCTCCTGAGTCGCGTCTCGCTCCGCTTCCGGGCGCTGATGCAGCGCGCCCTCTTTGCCATGGGCTGCTTCATCCAGCGCCGCTGCTGGCTCGTCCTCTCCGCGTCCCTGCTCGTCATGCTCGCCTTCTGCTTCGGCCTCTCGCGCGTCCACATACAGACCGACATCGTCAAGCTCTGGGTCGAGAGTGAGTCTTCTTCTTTCTCTTTGTTTCGCCACGTGCACGCACTACGAGACCCAGCCACCCCCCCCCCCCCTCCCCCAACGGTGTTTTGACGCGCCGTTTCACATGCCACGCGTTGTTTTGTCGTCCTCGCAGCGCAGAGTGGAGGACCCGTTTTTGCGGGGAGTGCGTACGACGTTGTACGCGACGGCAGTGGGCCAGCCGGCTGCCTGAGAAACGCGCGCGCGCGCCCACACACGGCTGCACGAGGCAGGCAGGGGTGACGTCATGGAGCTGATAAGCAGAAGCGGAAGATTCACGGAGATTGAATTGAGTTCGCCGCGTGAGTCACGCGTTCGACTCTCTCCGCTAACTTGCTCGCTCGTGTACCGTCTGGTGAGGTTTTTTTTTGGGGGGGGGGGGGGTGCTTCCATCCCATGCTTGCCCCTGCCGGCAGCAGGTCGATATACTTGCCGGCGAAAAGAGGAGAGGACGACGACAATCGATTGTGGCGTCGTAGGGTGTTCGCAGCGACACCGCGCCGCCGTCGGCATCAGTCGAATTCGATGCCGCCTCTCTTCTATGTTGGCGTTGGCTGCCTCGTCGCTTGACGGATGGGGAGGGGGGGGGGGGGAGTGGTGAGAAAAGACGGTGCGACTGGGTGGTCCCACGCTGCGACACGACACGGCGGGCGGGATTGCGTTGGCTAGCGACGCGGCGCCGCGCCACGCCTCTTCGCGTGTCACACACACACACACGCACGCACACGCACGTTATTGGAATTTGGAACACTACACTACACACAGTGGCAGAAGGGCGTCGAACACAAAACGAGCTTGTCGCGGGATTATCGGGCGATGCTTATGCTAGCCGATGTCCGCCCTTGGCTCCTTTGACGGGGTGGGGGGGGGGGGTGGAGGCAGGCGTCGTCATCGCGCGTCGTCGGTGGCGTGATCTCCCCCCCCCCCACCGGCTCATGTCAGTGTCGATCGACAACTCGTGGCTGGCTGGCTGGCTGGGTATGGCGCCATCATCGCACGATTCGTTGCGCGTCTGTGTAGACACAGCAGCGTCTGAAGAATCGTTTTGTGATGGGGGGACGCGCTATTTTGACAGATGTTGTGTGTGGGGGGGGGCACTTGTCGACCGTGTGCTTGAAATAATGCAGTCTAGGTGAGCGGGTAGGAGAATTACTCAATGTTCCTGATGCGAGCAGCCCCAATCCAACCCGACAACCCGACCCACCTCGAATGAAGCAATTGCCACGACACGCACAGACGATATGCACACGTTGTACTAAATGCATACATACATACATACATTGTAATAGCGCACGATATTGTGACGGATAGCATTGTGTTGTGCGATTCAGAGGGCGGCCGTCTGGAGGACGAGATGAACTTTCTCAGCAAGATCAAAGAGGAGTTGGCCCCCAAGCTGGAGGAGGGTAGTGGCTCGGGAGGGAGCTCTTCCGCCAGCGGTGGCGGGGAGCCGGAAGTGAGCAGCAGCAGCCTGGGCGGCGGCTTCCAAGTCGTCATCCAGACGCCCAGTCGAGCCGGTCGCGACATCATGACCAAGGAGGACCTGCTGCTGCACGTCGACGTGCTCATGGAGCTGAACACGCTCGCCGTCGAGATGCACGGAGAGTGCGTGGGCGTGGCCGTCGAACTGTGCGGGGGCGTGGCCTAAAGTGGGCGTGGTCTGGTCGTCCACTCCAGGAACTGGACGATGCACGACCTCTGCTTCAAGCCGCCCGCCAATCTGGGCGACGGCAGGAGCGACGAGGACGGCATGTTCGCCGGCTCGCTGGTGACGGACCTGCTGACCCGCATCCTGCCCTGCATCATCATCACGCCCGCCGACTGCTTCTGGGAGGGCAGCAAGCCGCTGGGACCCCACCCGGGCATACCCATCGAGTGAGCGAGAAAGAGAGAGACGAGAAAAGTTTTCCCCCCGACGCGTCTCTCGTATGTTGCAGAGGAGGCGTGTCGACGCTGGTGCCCTCCCTGGCGGTCGTCAAAGACCTGGGCTGGAGCAACATGAATCCCACGGTGATCATGAACGACGTCCAGCAGCTCCTGTCCGTGGGGCTCATCAGCAACATCTTCGAGAGGGTGAGGGCGCCCTGTCTGCGCGCTGCGGGCGGGATAAACAAAAAAAACTGTCATTGCTCGCAGGCTGGGGTGGGCGCCGGCTATCAGGACCGGCCCTGCATCGACCCCCTCGACGAGGACTGCCCCGAAACGGCGCCCAACGCCTTCCACTGGTGCCCCGCCCTGAAGAATCTCCTAAAACACAACCGCACCGCGGAGAAGAAGGTCTTCCTGAAAGAGGTGCGGGGGGGGGGGGGGGGGGTGACTAGCACTTGCAAAAGGGGCGTGGCCTAGGACGCGCCGCCCCCTTCTAGAACCGGGTGCTGACGTGCGAGGACCTTTGGGCGGAGGCGGACAAGCGAGCGACGCGCTACGGCATCTCCATCACCACTGAAATCAACAATCGGAGACGGTAGGTCGACTGCCCCCCCCCTGCATAGTCGTAACGCTTTTTTTTTGTTGGAGCAACCCCCTCGCTGGCCATCGCCATCCTATAATTTACGCCTCTCTATCTATTGAAAAAGTGGTAATGGCGCATGTTTTTGCCTCCATGTCCTAAACACTTATTAGCGCTATCTAGACCAAAATTGACCCATTCTGTACCAAAAAAGTACCTATTTACACGCTCTTTTGATGCAAACTTTTTATTTTGACCCCCTCCTTCCCTTCGAAATTTTGTTTCCCGGCCATTGTATCCGGGATGGCTCTAGACCCCCCCCCTGTCTTCACACCCAATTTTCACTTCACGTATGGTGTGCCTTGCACGCTTGCAGACGGGCCGTGCGGGAAGGTACATCCGTCAACTATGACAAGGAGGACGCAGTGTATTATGACGACGACCCGCAGCCGCAGCCGCAGCCGCAGCCGCAGCCGCAGCCGCAGCCGCAGCCGCAGCCGCAGCTACCTGGGGACAATCCCGACTTCAACGCAACAGAAGAACGATCTAAAGGAAGCCAGAACACTTGGTTCTGGAAAGCCAAAGTGAAGAAGGGGGGCCCCTTCGATGGCTGCTACACCAAGGGCGTCAGCTTGGACTGTCTCAAGTTCAAGTGGGTCGTTTGTTGTGGTTTTTTTTTCTTGGTCGACGGTGGGTTTTGTCCGTCGCAGAGACGACTTTTACCGCTGGATGCGCGAGAACCGCCACCTGTGGTCCGACTATTTGGACGAGCACTTCCACCCCGTGGAGCCGGATTTCGGCGAGGTGATGTCTCGGGGCTGTCCCGGCTTCGCCAAGAACGTCCTTCACTGGCCCAAATCCCTCATCATCGGTGGCATTCGCACCGAGAGCGGCAACAGCGACAGCGGACTCATTCTCACTGCCGAGGCACTCCAGTCCGTGACGCTGATCGCCGGCGGCGACGACGTCTACAACCGGTTCAAGGTCGGTGCCACCTGCCAGGGATCTTGGAATGCGTTTTATTCAATTTCACAGTCACGAAGCGGTTGGATGGAGGCGGTCAACGATTTGGGGGGGGGGGGCAGGCATACTGTAACCCGGTCTGGAAGAGTGGGGGGGAGTAAATGGCCGCATTCTGGGGGGGGGGGGGGTGTCTGGAGCCAAATGTGGGGTAGCTGGCCATTTTTGAGTTATACTGGTACTTTTTGGTCAAAAGTGGGTATAAATGGTGTCTAAACAGTGTTATTTAGCTGTTTTATGGTCATATAACACTGAAACGCACTGAAATACACCGACATGTATTCACTTAGACCGAGTGAAAATCCCTTGGGAAAATTCTGGGGGGGGGGGGGGGGTTGGGGGTGGTTGAAAAAATTCTGTGGAGGCCCCCCACCGCCCCCCCCCCCCCCTCCCCAGTTACAGGTATAGGGGCAGTGTCGCAGCTCCGTTCTTGAGCCCCCGAGGGGCGATTCGTAACTCGGTTTTCCCAAAGTAGGCTCGCGTCGTTGTTGCAGCACGGCCGCACGAAGCCGCACCTGGACCTGGTGAGCTGGTCCCCGGAGAAGGCCTCGGAGGTCGTGACGGCCTGGCAGCGTCGGTTCACGCACCTCATGTACCGCCACCCCAACAACAGTCGACGGGACGGCACCGAGCGCCAGGTCCACCCCCTGGGCGGCACCTCCATCGGGGACATGATGGAGGAGTTCAGCAAGTTCAACTTCTCCATCCTCGCCGTCGGCTACCTGCTCATGGTGCGGCCGATTCCCGGCTTTTTCTCTCGGGCCTTTGTTGTTGGATTTAGAGCAACGCTAGCAACGCATGTGGCATGACCTTCCCGTCTAGAGCCACACAATTAGCCAAAGACTTTCGAAAGAACCTCATCTGTATTCTAGGGCAGCGACAGCACGAGAAAACCCATTGAGAGGGAAAGTGCTCGCTAGAGGCTGCATCAGGAATCGAACCCGGCACCGTGCGCGCGTGAGGCCTATTCTCTAGCGCTAGGCCATTCGTCGACCTCTATCCGGCCTTTGCCCTTTGTGTGTGTGTGTGTGTGTGTGTGTGTGCGTGCGTGCGTGTGTGTGTGTGTGTGCGTGCGTGCGTGTGTGTGTGTGTGTGTGTTGGCCGCTTCTAAAGGTCGCCGGGGCCTCTCTCTCTGGTCACAATCGACCGCTGCTAGTGAGAGATGAGACCCAGTCAGCCCGATCCTGGGTTGGCGCAGCTGGCTCCCCTAACCTTCCTCTCGCGACTCCTCTCCCATTCAGCTGCTGTACGCCGGTCTGTCTCTGGTGCGGCTGCGCCACGCGGGGGTCGAGTCTTGCGCCGGCCTGGGCTTCGCCGGCGTCCTCCTGGTGACGTTCGCCTCTCTGAGCGGCCTGGGCCTCTCGACGCTGCTGGGCGTCCAGTTCAACGCCGCGACCACGCAGATCGTGCCCTTCCTCACGCTCGGCCTGGGCGTCGACGACATGTTCCTGCTCGTGCACAACTATCAGGTGCGTGGCAGTGTGGCACTGCTGCTGAGCCTTACACACGGTGTCCATACATGTAACCGGGTTTTTGAAGTGGGGGGGGGGGGAGTTGGAGACCATTCTGGGGTGTGGGGGGTAGGCAGATTTGAAGAGGGAGGGGGTGTCAGAGGGTAAAATAGTTACTAAATAGGCACTTTTTGGTCAAAAATAGGCTATAATTAGCGTTATTTAGCTGTTTAGGGTAAGAAAAAACACTGAAAAAGACAAAAAATACACTACTTTTTTTGTAGACAAGTTGGAAAACTGTCGAAAAATTCTGGAGGAGGGGGGGCTGGGGAGGGTAACCTTTGACCTGGGGGTGGGCAACCCCCACCCAGTTACATGTATGACGGTGTCCACATCGCTGTCCGCCGACCACAGGACGTGGTGAAGCTGGTGAGTCGGCACGAGGTGGGCTACCTCATGAAGGAGACGGGCCTCAGCGTGCTGCTGACCTCCATCAACAACATCCTGGCGTTCTGCGCCGGCGCCATGCTGCCCGTGCCGGCGCTGCGCTCGTTCTGCACGCAGACCGCCCTGCTGCTGCTCTTCAACGCGATCGCCATCGTCACCGTCTACCCCGCCATCATCTCCATGGACCTGCGCAGGCGCAAGGCCTTCCGCTCCGACCTCCTCTGCTGCTTCAAGTCGCGCAAGGCCCGTCAGGCGCACATCGAGCAGGAGCAGCAGCGCCGGTCCTTCTCCCAGCCGCCGTCGGCGCCCTCCGCGGCGGCCGCGACGACGACTGCCAAACGTGGCCACCGACGCGGCAACACCGCGGACTCGCAGCTCGGCTTCGTCAGCGTCGAGCTGGACGCCGCGTCCGTGTCGGCGGCCGGCGGCTCCTCTGCCGACAGCCTCTGGAGTCGACTCAACCTGACGACCTTCTTGCGCGAGTGCTACATCCCGCTGCTGCAGCGCACCTGGGCCAAGGTCGCGGTGGTGCTGACCGCGGCGGCGCTGCTGGCCGTCGGCTTCGCGGGCGTGCTCCGCGTCGAGATGGGCCTGGAGCTGACGGACGTCATTCCCAAGGGCACCGCCCCCCACGACTTCCTGGCCGCCCGGGACAAGTACTTCAGCTTCTTCCCCATGTTCAGCGTCATCAAGGGACCCGGAGTCGACTTCGCCAACAAGCAGTGGGTCGTCGAGCAGTACCGCGACGAGATCTCCTCCAACAAGTTCGTCGTCAGCAACCAGGGTGAGCGAGGCCGTGATACCGCAAAAAAACACGCACCCCCATACGCACGCCCCGGCACGCACGCACGCACCGGCATGCACGCACCGGCACGCGCGCACTGGCACGCACGCACCGGCACGCGCGCACCGGCACGCGCGCACCGGCACGCACGCACCGGCACGCACGCACCGGCACGCACGCACGCACCGGCACGCACGCACGCACGCACAGCGGCACAGTTGTTATTGTTTAGGGAAGCTGGGCGATTCGTATTGGATGGACATGATGCGCGACTGGGTGGTGAAGATGCAGGACGCCTACGACGAGCACCGCGCCAGCGGCTGCATCGACGAGACGAGCACCTGCTCCGACGCTCCCGACGACGCCCACATCGCCGTCCAACTCGTCTGCAACAGCGGGCCCGGACCCGAAGTCGACTGCCAGTCGAGGGTGCGTGCGTGCGTGCCCTCTTGTGCCGGTTCAGTGCGTGTGTGCGTGCGTGCGTGCCGCTGCGTGCGTGCGTGCATGCGTGCAGGCGAGGGCGTGCGTGCGTGCCGAGTGCGTGCGTGTGCGTGCGTGCCGAGTGCGCGCGCGCGCGCGTGCGTGCGTGCGTGCGTGCCTGCGTTCGTGCGTTTGCGCCTACTACTCCGTTGGTGTCGCAGATCGCGGCCAACGCCTCGCTGGTCGAGTACGTCGAGCTGCCCAGCGGCCAGCGGAAGCGTATTCTGCGCCGCGACAGCTTCTACAAGTACCTGACGGCCTGGTACAACACCGACCCCATGATGTACTACGTCTCGCAGGCCAGCTTCTATCCCGCCCCGCCCAGCTGGACGCACGACAAGGGACGACGGGACCAGCCCAGTAAGACGACCACGCACAGCCACGCGGCACGCACCCCTATTCCAATGCCGCTTTAGTTCCCGCTGCGGAGCCCATGAGCTACAGTCAAATTCCCTTCTTTCTGAACGGACTCAGCGACACCGAGAAGACGGTGGAGATGATCAAGGTGGGTTCTTTCTCTCGGGTCGCAATCCACCGCTGCTAGCGAGAGATGAGACCCAGTCAGGGGCTGGAATTGTCACTGCCGCCGGGTGTGTCCATACCTGTAACTGGGGTGGGGTTTGGGGGGGGGGGGGTCCCCCCACCCTACCCACACCCCCAACCCCCCCCCCAGAAATTTGAAACTGTACAGTGTAATGTGTTTTGTACAGTGCTTTTGAGCAAAAATCGACCAAAAAGTGCCTCTATTGAGTTATTTACAGTGTATTGTGACTAAAAAGTGCCTATTTTAGGGTTTTTACAGTGTCTTTTTGACCAAAAATCAACCAAAAAGTGCCTCTTTTTTTCCTTTCCAGACCCCCCCTCCTCCAGATTTTCAACCCACCCACCACCCCCCCCCCCCCCAGAAAGTGCCCGAACCCTCCCCCCAGGTCCAATTCCCGGTTACAGGTAAGGGTGTGTCCTCCTGACCGACAGATCAAGGGACGCCCAGGACATACAGCTCCCCCAGAGGAGACCAACTCAGTCGACATCTTGCTTGCCCCTTTTAGGAGATCCGTAACATCTCGGAGCGGTTCACCACGGAGATGGGCCTGCCCAACTTCCCGCAGGGCATTCCGTTCACCTTCTGGGAGCAGTACCTGCACCTGAAGTGGAACCTCCTGAAGGCGGTGCTGCTGATCACCGCGGCCGTCTTCGTGGTCGTCACCCTGCTGCTGATGAACCCCCAGACGGCCGCGATCGTGGTCGCCGTGCTGCTCATGATGAACGTGGAGTTGACCGGCTTCATGGGCTGGACCGGCCTCAAGCTCAACCCCGTCTCCGCCGTCTCCCTCATCACCGCGGTGGGCATCGGCGTCGAGTTCACGGTCCACGTCAGCTTGGCCTTCCTCACGAGTCTGGGCAGCCGCAACGAGCGCATGGCCCGCACGCTCGAGCACATGTTCGTGCCCGTGCTCCACGGAGGGCTGAGCACGCTGCTCGGCATCATCATGCTCGCCTTCTCCAAGTTCGAGTTCATCGTCTGGTGCGTCGGCGCCCTCCCTTGCGCGCGCGTACGCACGCACGCGCGCGCAGGCACGCACGCACGCACCGGCGCGCACGCACGCACCGACACGCACGCGCGCACACACCGGCACGCACGCGCGCACACACCGGCACGCACGCACCGGCACGCACGCACCGGCACGCACGCACCGGCACGCACGCACCTGCACGCACGCACCAGCACCGACACGGACGCACCGGCACGCACGTAGGCACGCACCGGCACGCACGCACGCACACACCGGCACGCACGCACCGGCGCGCACGCACCTGCACACCCGCACCTGCACGCACGCACCGGCGCGCACGCACCAGCACCGACACGGACGCACCGGCACGCACGTAGGCACGCATCGGCACGCACGCGCGCGCCCCCGCTTCAGTTACATCTTCATGGTTCTGACGGCGCTGATCGTGATCGGCCTCTTCAACGGTCTCGTCCTGCTGCCCGTCCTGCTGGCGTTGTGCGGCCCGCCCTGCGAAGTTGGCCACGCCATGTCCCTGGGGAGAGTAAAATCGAATGACTGCCCCGCCCGCAGGTGACGCCCTTGGACGGCTCGAACGTGCTGCCGGCGCCGACGGCCGAGGAACTGCGAGAGTCGCGCGCGCGCCGGCGCAAGACGACGAGGCCGCAGCCGACGGCCGGCACTCCAGCGGTCGAGTCGGCCCCCAACCCTCGCCTGCCGCCCCCGCCCTCGGGCACGCATCTGGACGCGATAGCGGCAGCGGCCGAGCACGAGGAGCGCCTCCAGCAGCAGGTGCTCGCCAACGACATGGTGCGTGGCCAGACCCTTTTGGCGAAGCCCAGCGCTGTCCATCCATCCCCGGGTTGCTGCAGCAGCTCCAGCTGGGGCCAGCGGAGAGCCAGCCGGCGGACGGCGGCGGCGGCGCGTCGGAGGCGGCGGTGGCTGACGACGACGCCGGCTTCGTCTACTTCAACACGGACGGCGGCGACGACGACGAGGACTACGTCGGCAGCGGCGGCGTCATTAACGAGGCGTTCCCGGACGAGCGCGACCTGCCGCTGCGTCTGCGTCAGCAGCAGCAGCGCAACCGACACGCCAGCACGCCCCACGCCGGAGAGGAGGTGCGCCCTGCGCCCCCGTGTGTCGCGTCGTCACGCGCCTGCCTCGCTTGCACGCACGCGCGCACGCGCTTCGGCATGTCGCCTAGCTGCGTGCACGGCGCTGAGCTTGCAGGAGGGCGGCGGTGGCAGCTACGACGCCGACAGCTGGGAGAGGGCGGGCGTTCGCGACCGCCTCCACACGTCGCCCACCCACGTCGGCAGGCGCCTGGTCTTTGGCCGCCTGTGAAGACGAAGTCGAAGACGACGCCGCCGCTTGCCTGCTCGCTCACGCGCTTCGCTTGTATATATAGGCCGCCGCCGCCGCCAGCCAACCACCGCCGGCTAGTCCGCTCGCATGTCTCTCTCTCTCTGCCTTCTCTCAGCGTCGCAGTTCGCTTTTTGCCGTTCCCCGTGTTCTGCTACTACGCGCGTGCCAGTTCCGGTTCTGTTAGGGTTTCGCGGGTTGTCTTCCTGCTGACATTTCGAGCTCGCTCTCACCAAGGACCAGAGAGAGGAGAGATTGCAGGGAGAGCAAGGAATTGCAGGGAGATTCGTGCGTTCGTTCGTGTCGGTTTCTTCGTCTGTCCTGCATTGGTGCCGGGTGGCTTGTGGGTCCGGGTCACTCGCAGCACGCACACGCACGCACCACGCACGCGGCGGCACGGGCTGTCTTCACTCTGTCACGGCTGTTGCTTCTGGCACTCGGCTTCCGTGCACGGCTTTGGAGCGGCAGCGGAAAGTTGACGCGGCGGCCGGCCGTTTCAGCCAAAGGACGGCGCGACAAAGCTGGCGCAGAGCGTCGCCTCTTGCGAGGCTCATCAGTCGACCGCGGCGGCGGTGCATTCGCCGCAGCCGACGCGCAACTCGGCGCCCTCGCCGCCCAAGCGCCTCCAGCAGTCGGCGGAGGCGCCGTCCTTCGGCTACCGGACGCTCGACGACGACGCCGACCTCTCGCCGACCGCTGACGACGAGGGCGACGACGGCTCTCGCGCGGCCACGGTTGTCGAGGAAGCGGCCGACGCGGCCTCGTCCGTCCCGGCCGCCTCAGCTGCGCAGCCGGCGCCCGAGAAGCTGCACTCGGCGGAAGGCAGCCATTCGCTAGGACGCCCCAAGAAGAAAGGCCCGTACACGTCACTCGACGACGCCAGCAACAGTTCGGCCGACGACAAATTGCCGCGACCTCTCTCGACCGCCTGATCCACAAGGCAGTGTCCGCGAGTGGAGAGGGAGGAACGCCGGTGCCTTTGGCTCGAGGGGTCGACTGCCGACGACGTGCGCTGGCTGGAGTCGAGTGTCATTCCGGTTTGACGACGCCGTCCAGTCGACCACTTCGTTCGTCCTGACGCCCTGCCAGCGGTCGTTATCGGTCGACCGTCGTGCGGTTCGTACATGTCTCCTGCAGTTGCAGTCTCGCGTCCTACCCCCCCCCCCCCCGCCACTGAGAAGCAACCCGCAACAGTATACCCTCGCACACACACTACCCTTCGTGGTGAGCTGTACATGTGTCAGCGAGCGCAGCGCGAACGGTAGCGTGTTAGAGCTTCGCCGGATCTGTCGGTGTCGGAATCTTCGACACCCCGCGAACGTCTGGAGGTCTGTCCGTCTCCCTCTCGCCGCCGCGCTCTCTCCCCCACGCTTGGCGGGTGGTACAAACCGTGGACCCGTTGCTTGCTCGCGCGCAGAACTTTAGCTATAGAGGGTAGAGCGGCAAAGGTTGAGCCGCCGCGCTCCTTTCAGATGGTGAACTGCGCCTTCCTGTCAGAAGAACCTCTCCCCTATCTGACTGATGAGAGCGTCCACTGGACGCGTTGACACCAGCCACTGCGCGTTGGGGTCTCTGCCCATGTTAGGGCCCGCGCCCGACTAATCTGTGGGTGGCCGTGTAAGCTCGGGCGTGGACCCTAACACCCCTGCTACGACCACGGGACCCGCTGCTGCTATCGATCGATGCATACGACAGTGTACCTTTCTCCTTTTCTTCCTGTGTGGTGAGCGTTGTCGTCGCTGTGTTCACTGTTCGAATATTACGACAGCACTGTTGTGTTGTGCGCGCCTGCGTGTTGTAATAAAAGCGTTCCGACAACGTTAGCTGACAAAAGCGCGTTCATGTTGGAAGTTGGAAATAACGCGTCGCGACGCAGATGTTTTACAACCAACGCATGTACCGTACATGAAGTCCACTACATCTACATACCGTAAATCCTCCAATAGTGCCCCCGGGGCACTATTTTTTCAACCTCTCCTTACCCGGGGGCACTATTGGAGGGGGGGGGGGGGGGGCACTATTGGAGGGGGCTTCTATTATTTCAACCTAAAAATTTTGAATGGTAATGCTAGTTTCGCTGTCAAAATTGCCGATTTTTCGGTGATTTTGATCACTTTTGCCACATTTAATGGTTGATTTACCGCTAATAGTTGCTGAAACGTACTATTATTGGTTAGTAGTAGTGTGTATACACGATATAAATGTACATACCACTACATTTTTGCCCATAAAAGGCACATGGCACAACATACCCCTTACCCCCGGGGGCACTATTGGAGGAGGGCTCTATTATTTCAACCTTGCCGTACCCGGGGGCACTATTGGAGGGGGGGGGGTTGTATTGGAGGATTTACGGTACGTACCCATGTACACGTAGTGCACACATCATAGAATGAGCCTGATTTGGAAGACGCATTGTCGATTGCTTGAACGATAGTGCTAGGAGTGGCCCTCAACTCTTAACTTCCGTCATTCAAGCCGTACATTCAGTGTTCTTGGGAGATTTCGGTGCACGAATTGATGCATTTTTTAATAAAAGTCCGATTGATTTCTTTCCATTTGTTTTCCGAAATTAGCACCACCTCCAGTAGAAAGCGCAACCGATTGCCTTCGCATCGTTCGTGTCGACGACGTTTACACTGCGATATTCTGTGACTGAACACCGCACGCGCACAAGCCAAATGTGCAAGATGTGGTTAGCACACCTGTAACGGGGTCTGGCTGAGGGGGCGGGGGAAGATGTTGGGGGGGGGGAGCTTGAGCAAAAAGTAGGGCGGTTGCCGACCTTTTTACTTTTTTACTGGTTCTCTATGGTCAGAAATGAGTCAAAATAATCTAAATATGGTTATTTACATGTTTTACGGTCGTATAACACTGAAAAGCAACATTTCGGTTTAGGCATGGTGAAAATCCTGGAGGGTGGGGCGTTGAAAAAATAGTGCCCCCCAGTCACAGGTGTGTTGGTTAGCCGTCGGTCAGAAGTAGAAGCGTATCCAGCGGGCGAGCAGGCCGACGAGAAAGGGCACTCGATGGTGGGCGCTCTTGGCGGCCAGGGCCGACGCGTGCGCGACTGGGGCGTCGCAGTGGGCGCGCAGGCGGTCGCGCTCGGCGGCCAAGCGCGCGCTCAGCCGGGCGTCTCGCGTCTCGATCGCGAGCGTGCTCTCGACGTCGCGCCACACGGACCGCTGGCCGAAGTTGCTCGACCCCACGAGCGTCACCGAAGGCGCGTCGTCGCCCTCCCCCAGCGGCGACCACCACAAGCCTGAGGAGGGAGCAGCTTATGGCCCATCGGTAGAGAATCGGCCTCTTGTGGGCACGGTTCAGGGTTCGGTTCTTGATGGACCCGCCAAAAACGAGTAGTTCCGTATCCGTGCATTTGCCGAGCCCCAGATTACAGATGGCGTTCCTCCGCATGTCCTTGGCTAGTTCTGTGGCTCTAGACGGGAAGGCGTCATGGAGATGGGCACAGTATATGGGCCATTGACGGCCTCCTAGCGTTGCCCCTAATCCAGCAACAACCACAACAGCCTGGGCCACTGACAGGGGTTGTTGTTGTTGTAATTGCCCCGAAGGGAGCAGGCAGTGTCGGATCTTGTTCCCTGGGACGTCTTGCCAGAAAAGCAGGCTCCTCTGGGCGTGTCCACAGGGACTGCCCGCAAGTGGGACGTTGGTTCTGGGGCTGGTGTGGCCCAGCGTGATCCCAGGTCCAGGCTGCGGGAACCGACGAAGGCAGGCACTGGGCCTGGCCACGGTCCTTGCCAGAGGGCCCCTCCCACTTGGCACCCCACTGACAGGGGGTCGGCAGGAGGCACGGGTACCGAGCTAACGCGCACCTTTGCCGTGGAAGGTCCAGCGGGGCCGACTGTACTCTAGCAGAGACACGCGGTGCTGCTGTCCCGCCGTCTCGGACTTCGACAGGAACTGCTGCGCCGCGTACGCGTAGACAGAGGGCACGTACTTGGCCAGGCCTTTGCCCTGAGAGTAAGCTCTTTTGTTGTTGATGGATTTGGGACAACGCTAGGAGGGCAGTCAAGAATGGCCCATATAGGGTGCCCATCCCGTCTAGAGCCACAGAACTAGCCAAAGACATTCGGAATGACATCTGTAATCTAGGACAGCGACGGCACGAGAAGACCCATTGATAGGGAAGTCCACGATGTGGATCCATCAAGAAATCAAACCCAGAACCGTGCCGATTCTCTGCCACTAGGCCATACGCTGCCCCAAGTACGCTCTACATCTTGGAAACAAATCGGCACCCCCACCCCCCATTGGGCGACGTGTCACACGCTTCGCTTGCCATGTTGTTGTTGTTGTTGAATTAGGGGCAACGCTAGGAGGCCTTCAATGGCCCATGTAGCATACCCATATCCATGACGCCTTCCAGTCCAGAGCCGGCAATCAGCCAAAGACCTTCAGAAGAACGCCATCTATATTCTAGGGCAGCGATGGCACGAGAAAATCCACAGAAAGGGAAGTTCTCGGTCTAGTGGCTCCATCAAGAACCGAACCCACGACCTCGCGCGCAAGAGGCGGATTCTTTACCCACTAGGCCATCCGCTGCCCTTCGCCTGCCATTCATGACCGAGTCCGCAACACCGACCATAAAGAACCCGTTGGCCTGCGGCGAGGCGGCGAGTACGTCGAACGCGAACCGTCCCTGCTCTAGAAGGAGGCGCTCGTAGTCTGCGGTGAGATTGAAGTAGCCCGACGCCATCGTCAGCGCCGACTCCGCTCGCCGCTGCGCCAGCAGACGTCTGAACGCGCGTCCAGCGAGTGAGGTGCGGCTCACGTGGCTCAGGCATATACCTGTAACTGGGAATCGGACCTGGGGAGGTTAAATTTTGAAAAGGGGGGAGGGGTCACACGCACGTACAATGTACAGTGCGTTTCAAAAATTTACGTACGCGTGAATGTGTGCATTACCGGTGCGTTGCGTGAATGTTGTACGTCAAGCCTGCAACTGAGGGGGGGGGGAGCGTGGGGGTACAAACCCAGAACCCGACCACCCCCCCCCCCCACCCCAGTTATAGGTACGGATCCAGGATCAACAGTTCGCCGCACGAGTGAGTGAGTCACCGAATGAGTCTGTCCTCCTCGTCGATGGCGGCCCAGCCGACCTGTAGCAGCGGGTAGACCGTCGTGTCCGTCGTCGTCGTCGCCGCGGAGTCGGTGGCGCTCGTCGAGGAGGCGGCCAGCAGGGCCTCCACGACCATCGCCATGAACAACCGGCCGAACGAAGCGATGTAGTCATCGCCCTCGCCGCTCTCCAGGAAGGGGTGCAGCTCGCAGCGGCGGTCGAGACGCAACTCCCCGTCGGCACCCAAACGGAAGCTGCACTGCTCGACCGCCGACAGCAGCGCCGAATAGTAGTCGGCCAGCTGGGCGCAGCGGATGGCGTAGTACCGGTCCTGTCTGAGTGAATGCGCGCACCGGTCGACATTTGTTTGTTGTGTTGGTGTGTGCGCCGCTTCTGTGGTCGCGGGGGCCGCCTCTCTGGTTATACATCATTGGCCGCTGCTAGTGAGAGATGAGGAGAACCAATCGGCCCGATCCTGGGGGGGGGGGGGCTGGCTCCCCTAACGGGCCGGAATTGTCACGGCCGCCGGGTTGGTTCCGCTGGCCGGCAGCTCAAGGGACGCACAGGACGCCCCACCCGTTGTTGGATTCGGGGCAACGCTAGGCTTTCAATGGCCCATATAGCACACCCATCTCCATGACGCCTTCCCCTCTAGAGCCACACAATTGGCCAGCATACCTGTAACTGGGGGGGGGGGTTTGGGGGCCCCGCACTATTTTTCCAACACCCCCACCCAACCTCCCCCCCCCCCCCCAGAATTTCCCCAAGGGATTTTCACTCAGTCTAAAACGATAAAAGTGAGTAAATGTTGGTGTATTCAGTGCTTTTCAGTGTTATATGACCTTAAAACAGCTAAATAACACTGTTTAGACCCTATTTATACCCATTTTTGACCAAAAAGTACCAGTATAACTCAAACACCCCCCCCCAGAATTCGGCCAGTTACCCCCCCCCACTCTTCCAGACCCGGTTACAGGTATGTTGAGCACCACGGGGGACGACGAACCGGTTCGTGAAGTAGTTGTCGCTGAGATTGGCGCCGCTGACGAGGACGAGGTCGTCGAAGACGTAGGCCTTGACGTGCTGCACGCCCAGACACTCGTTGAGCTGCGCCGGCAGCCAGCGCTTGAGCCAGCCCCGCAGCAGGGGCGTGTGGAAGAGGTGGACGCGGACGCGCCCTGGACGGGGACGCATGGGACGCGGGGAGTAGCGGAGTATGGTCGCCCAGCTCTATATACCGGGATGCTCTCGGACCAGGGGCTGCAGCAAGCGCACCGAGGAGCCGGCACGCTCCTCCCTGGTCGCCCTGCAATAGTCGAGCAGCCAGCGGACGCTCGCCAGCGATGGACGGTCGCGCAGCGCGCTCGAAATCTCGTCGACAAGACGGCGTTCCAATTCGCCGGTGCCCAAGTACAGACTGCAGATCGAGCACAGATCGTACAGGCTGTATGCCCACACACGAGTCCATACCTGTAGTAACCGGGTCTGGCAGAGTGGGGGGGGGGGCGGGGCTAAATAGCCAAATTCGGGGGGGGGTCTCTGCAGCAAATGGGGGGTAGCCGGCCATTTTTTGAATTATTGTGGTACTTTTTAGAAAAAAAATGGCTCAGAATGGGCTCTAAATGTTATTTAGCTGTTTTACGGTCATGAAAAGCACTGAAAAACACCAAGATTTGCTCACTTTTATCGTTTTCGACAGAGTGCAAATCTTTTTGGGAAAATTCTGGGCGGGGGTGGAAAAATAGTGGGGCCGCCAAAGCCTCCCCCAGTTACAGGTATATGCACGAGTCGATTCGACTCGCCTCGCCAGAACGATCCTTTGCCTCGCGTCTCGTGTCAGCGCGATCAGTTTGGCATAGAACTCCGCTGGCGTATCTATGATCTCGATGCAGTCGCCGCTGACGTGAAACGAGCAAGACGAGTAGTCGGACAGCCGCACGTCGTTGGCCATGTTGGCGACACACAGAGCACCACCCACCACCGCACCAGTCTCTTGTTTTGTTGAATTGAATTCGACATAAATTCGATTCGATAATCTGTCATTGTGGCTCAAGAGCACGCACTTTGTGCCAGATATATTCGCGTTGTCCGCCAGCGTACAACTGTAGTGTAGATATAGTGCACAATTCGGATTTCGCTTTCAGGGGAGTGCGGGTTTGACGATGCGGCCCACGGTGTCGGCCAGGGCGCGCAATTTGGGCGCCAGCGCCAGCACGAGGCCCGTGTTGGCCGTCGACTGCGAGATCGCCGTCACGGCCAGCGGGAACGCGTTGAACACGAGCAGCTGGTGACCCTGCGTGCCGACGGCCTCACAGGAGGTCGGCAGACGCGCACATCGACGCTGCCCTCCACCACCTGATAAAAGCAGACCATGCAGCGCTGCTGCCCCAGCTCCATCTTGGCCGTCTGCTCGAGCGCCGCCGAGTAGGACGTCAGCAGCTGCGGCCTCAGCTGGCCCTCCGACGGCGCGCCGCCGCGCGTCGACGAGGCATGCATGATCGGCACCCCTGCAGAGCAGAGGAGCCGCTGCTCGCGCACATAAGACGCCAGCGCGTCACTGACCGTCTTTGTCGGAGATGAATATCTGAGACAACCCTTCCACGGAGCCCAACAGCGCCTCCAACTCCTCGCGGACGCTGCTGCACTCCTCCGGCTGCTGCATCTTCTCGCCGACTCTTCTTTCTACCTCTCTGCTGCTGTTGAGAATCACAATCCACAAAAAAAAAACGATTATATAATAGAGAAATACCGATCCCATAATTATCTACGGTATTGCCCAATCAATCCAAATCATCACAAGCTAAGGACGCTGTGTCGGACGGCACGTCAAAAGCTGGCCAGATGGCCAGATCGGCACGGCAGATCAGCGCGGGCCTTGCGATTCAGTGACTGCATCAGCGAGGGAAAGCATGCCAGGAACTTTGTCGTCGCACATTCTTTGTCGCAAACCGTTCGTTTGTCGCAACCCTTTTGTCTCATAATCTTATAGGATCGCAACAACGCAAAAAATTCGGCGTACAGATTCTCCAATGTCAAAACTGTTGCGAGGGGTCCAAGTTGGACGGTGGTTGGTCGGCAGGCGGCCGTGCACCACCGTGTACAGCCACCACGTGCCCGCGGGCGCTGACGACACGGAGACGGAGGGGACGAAACGCGCCCGCCTGCTGTACCAGAGCAAGAAGCGCGGCATCAAGGAGAACGACATTATCTTGGGCGGCTTCGCGCAGCGCCGCCTGGGGGCGCTGAGTCGCGAGCAGCTCGTCCGCTACGACCTGCTCATCAACGGAGGCCACAACGAGTGGGACCTCTACTACTGGCTCAGCGGCAGCCGGCAGCCGCCAGCCGAAGTCGCCGCTGACGAAATTTTCCAAGCGGTCAAGCTCTTTGCCGCCTCGGAAGCGAGACATGCGACTGACAACGTGTGACGCAATGGAGAGTCGTGTTGTAGCTTTGCGTTTTGTTTTGTCACGTGATAGTGCAGTGGTATAGAGTGCAAAAGAGAACGGGTTGTACACGGACAGTAACAGTCGTGTGTTGTACGTACTGCGTATACACACATTGCATCTTCACGCGTATGCGGAATTGGGAACACACTTCTCATTTCGCGGAGTAAAACTTGCCTCCATCCAACAACCTGCGGTAAAGATGACGTAGCTAGAAAGGAGCGGTAAAATGAATATCGAGTGGGTAAGATTACGTATAGGCGCAGCTTCTCGACTCGCTGCACCCATGTTTTCTCTGCTGCCGCATGTTGGCGATTGGGCAATGCATGAGCGGGTGAGCCAGTAGGTCACAGTGTGCTGCATTTAACGTGTGCTGGATTTAACTGACACCCGTGGTCACAACGATCACGAGCCAGCCACCACATGCATAGGCTAATACCGTAGTCGCGGTCGCTAGTACATGAGGCGGTTGGTCAAGTAGTGCGAGAATCGGCTGCGTGCGTCTGCCACCTGAAGAAAGGTTCTCCAGGCAGGGCAAAGCGGCGGTGAATGACGGCAGCGACCGATTGCTGCGGCGGTCCCGGTGCCGTCTCTGTCTTCGTGCTGCGTCGTGGCGATGGAGTCTTTCCCTATCCATGGATTCTCTCATATTGTTGCTGTCCTAGATTGCAGATGGCGTTCTTCCAAATGTCCTGGGCTAATTACGCGGCCCTAGACTGGAAGGCGTCATGGAGATGGGTATGCTAATATGGGCCATTGACGGCTCCCTAGCGTTGCCTCCAATCGAACAACAACAACAACAACAACAAAACGTGGGGGCGGTGGCGTTGGCTCGAGCTCGGTGAGGGTCCAGCTTTGAGGAGGTGCAGGGTCGTTATACGTCTTCTGCGTCGTCTCGGTTCCACGAGTTCGCAATTGGCGATAATGGCGACGATGCGGAAAATGGGTAGGCCCAATACTATGGTTGCCCTCCAATCCACCATTGGCGTCTCTGTGTACACACTTTTGTGAGACGCTGACACTAATAGACACTAGTGCCGACAATGGACGCGACGCACTATGAACAGTATCGTCAGCTCCTGTGCGTGCGTGCGTGCGTGCGTGCGTGCGTGCGTGCGTGCGTGCGTGCGTGCGTGCGTGCGTGCGAGTCCCTTCTCACACAGTGTGTAGTTGGTCCAAGCTCAATTCGCTAACAACACACCACCACATCAAAGGAAACAGTTCAACGCGAGAATCGCGCAGAAAATCACATGCAGGATTTGCCTATTTCTGCTGGTCGAGAATCCGTTGTTTGATGCGACAGCTTTCATTTACAATCAGGGTATCGACAGTAGTAGTGGTAGTCGTTGCCCCGCCACACCACGCGCTCAGCTGCCATTCACAAATCAACGGTGTGTTCATTATACCGTGTTCTTAAAACAAAAACTTCTTGATCACGGTTCTCAAACATATAGCGTGCCGTAAATCGGGGAAGTCCTCCAATAGTGCCCCTGGGTAGGAGGGGCATACCTACATGTCGTCATGTGCAAAAATAAAGTACCGTAGACACTGTTATACATGGTGTATACACAGCGACGTCCGACTTCCCCGGGCACTATTAGAGGATGTATTACGGTATTGTACAAGAGAAGGGCGCTAAATCTCTTTAGGTGTGGAGTGCAACAAATAATGAATGGGTGTGCGCAACCAGTTTAGGTGTGTTGAACGGATTTAGAGCCACACCCACTGCATTTACATACCGCCACACGCCCTTTGGGTATGCTGCACAGTTTAGGTGTGCTCGTGATACAAAAAAAACTAGCGTAATGACATTGTGACCGACAGACAGACGCGACAGAGAGCTAAATGGTAGTCAGAAAAGAAAAGTTGGAAACAGCACACCGAAGTAGACAGACTCGTCGCAAACGGGACAGTTGTTCATTATGTTTTCGCAGTTCAGATTATTTGCAGCTCTTTGCGCAAATGTCCCAACTTTTCAAACTATCCTCCGTTGAAATCCGTATCCGTCTGAAATGTTGCGCAAAGTATCACGACACGACGCCTAAAGACCGGGTTTCAAAAAGCCACATGATTTTTAGATTTGATTTGGTACAATGAATGTGCGGTGTGTAGGAAGCCACAAATACATTGTAGAAGGAGCGGTTGGTGCGAGTACTTGGGGCACTTTCTTCAGCGAGTACTTGGGGCTACGCTGCAAACCGCGACACTACTATGTTCAACAACAGTACGCGACTCACCGTTGCACAGTTTCGTTGCACACTTCGGTTTTGTTTCTTCAGTCCTAGTGCTCTGTGGCAGGCGTGGCCGCGGAAGCGACCGACGTTTAAAGACAAGAGGCCGTAAAGAGTCAACTCTCGCCGCTGCGGGTTTCCGAGTCGACAGCGCACGTACGCGCGCGCTCGCGCGCTCGCGCGCGCATCCATCAAATCGGACCGGCAGCGTCGCATCGACTGCAAGTCGCTTTTGAGGGCGCATTCAACCGGCGCGAGGCGTCGCCAAAGCGGCTCGGACGACCCCAGCGCTAGCGAAATACGTGTAACTGGGGGGGGGGGGGTGGGGGCCCCCCAGTTTTTCCAACCCCCCGCCCCCAATTTTCCCAAAATAATTTCACCGTGTCTGAAACGATAAAAGTGTGTAAATGGTAGCGTTTTTCAGCGCTTGTCAGTGTTATGGGACCATAAAACAGCTAAATGAGACTATTAAATTTTAGCGCGTATTTTGGCCCATTTTTGACCAAAAAAAGTACGAGTATAAGTCAAAATGGTCGGCTACCCACCGCTTCCTAGCCCCCACACCAAAAAGTGACATTTACCGCCCCCCCCCCCCCAAAAAAAACTAAAAAACTGTGTCGTGTCAACGCGCCGCGACCTGCGAGTACGAACGATTACGGGGGAAAAAATAAACCGAAAAAATCGAACGCGAGAAGTTCGGTCAGGGGTCTCTAGACACATTTGAACCTGGTTTTTACCGAGTGGGGGTCGATCTGGGTAGGTACGTGGTCCTTCATGGCAGGAAGAAAGGCGCCGGTACTATTGAAAAGTTGATGGAAAAATTGGCGCATGGCGCGATGGGAATGAACCTACGTCTCTGGATTACCGGTCCAATGTGCTACCGCTACACCACACGCGCACTATGTACCTACAAGGTCGGTCAAGTAAAGTCAAGCACCTACATTCAGGGTTTCCCAGCGCAGAAAATTAAAAAATACTGTAAATTCCCCAATGAAAGCCCTGGGGGTTAATTTTTCTTGCATTGGCGTTTAGTTTACTGCGGGGGATGTTCATTGGAGAAGGGTTTCATATTCATTAGAGGGGGGGAGGCGTCATTGGCGGTGCGTTTGTGATTTCAATCGGCAAATGGAGTGGCAACAATGCTGAGCAAAAACAATAATCGTGAGTTATAAACTTGAAATTTACGGTAGCTTTGCAGGTGCAAATCGCCTTTGCAGCGACTAAATCAAGATCTCAAATTTTGCGCCCCCTGCCGTAATTCCACTTGGGCTACCGTAATTGCTCCTGCTACCGTAATTATCACTTTGGTTGGGACAGCAGCACCAGCAGAAACCTACTAGCTAGTAACAAGCTTTTCTCATCGTGCGCTTCGACGATCGTTGTGCTAGTCGTCGTCGCCGGTCGGGTGTCATCATCAGCCGTTTTCCCTTCCCTTTCTGGTCAATGGTCGCTGTTTTCTTTTGTTTGAGTGGCCTTGGGGCGAAATAGCTACAAAAGTCGGCGCGCCAGCTGTCCGTTAAATCACCAATTCGTTCAGGTGAAAACCCAGCTGTGTGCGCCCTGAACCTGATCGATCGGCCATGCGACTACTAGTCTCAATCGTCTCAATCGGCCTTCTGGCCATGGTGGAAGCCGTCCAATACATTGGTGCGTTCAGTAATCAGTATCGTATCGTATCACACATTATCATGCGCGGCGTCACCTGAACGTGTTGCACGCTCACCTCAACCTCGATCATCACCTGAATTCTGGAAACTCAAACCGGTATTTGAAACTGGGACCGGGTTCCCACAGAGTGGGCCTCAAACGCTACAACACACACCCAATTCAATTCGTCAATTGAATTGATGTTGATATGGAAATTCGTACCCAAACCCACTACAAATGGGTGCTTTGCTTTAGCCAAGTACAACGATGGATGAAGTGCTTTTTGGGTAAAAAAGCTGGATGAAGTAGGCGGAACAGTTCAGAGACAGTTGCGTTGGCTTGAGTTGTGAGTGGGGTGGGGTCAGGGCAGGGGATTTGCTGCCACACACACACACCGAAGAGAGGGTAGTTTCACTCAGACTGAAATGACAGTTTGCCACCTAGTTTGATTCATTCTCAATTGGTTGGAGCTTCCATTATATCAATCAATCAGTACGTCCCTTTTATTGATGGACTAGCCTTTTAGAGCAGGTTGTGATCAACATCCTCCCCTCCCTCTCTCCTGTCAGTCACCTCAGGACCTACAACATACAGAAGGTGAACACTTCTCAAACCCAACGGATGTCCGCACACGGTTTTGAAGCCGGAAATGCTTCTTCAGTGCTTTCAATGTCCTTTTCTTCGGACGAGAGCAGGCAGGCAGAGCCTCTCTACGATGTTGCATTGTGGTCTTGCGTCGAACGCATGAGAGCGTGTCGCATACCTGTAACTGGGTCTGGCAGAGTGGGGGGGGGGGGGGGTAGCTGGCCGATTTTGGGGAGGGGGTCTCCGGAGCAAAAAGTGGGGGGGGGGGTAGCTGGCCATTGTTTGAGTTATAATGGTACTTTTTGGTCTAAAATGGGTATAAAAAGGGTGTAAACAGTGTTATTTAGCTGTTTTATGGTCATATAACACTGAAAAGCACTGAAAAACACCAACAGTTACTCACCTTTATCGTTTTACACATGACGAAAATCCTTTGGGAAAATTCTGGGGGGGGGGGGGTTCGGGGGGGGGAATTGGGGGGTGGTTGAAAAACTAGTGGGGGCCCCCAAAGCCCCCCCAACCACCCCCCCAGTTACAGGTATGGCGTGTCGTCATACATACAGCCCTTGTCGTCACATGTCGATTGTCACACATCGCCCATTGACATAGCCACACGCTGCTGCGCATTGGCACATCGCGAATGGGATTGGCGGAGGCCCGATTCTCAGTCGACTTTGCGATCTGGCAAAACTGCTCGCGAGGGGATCAAAATCGATGCGCACGCTTCGTCTTGAGAGAGGGAGAAATGAGTATGACCGAGCAAATTTTGTCGCCGGCGTCTTCTCTACGTACTTGTTTGTCAGTGTCACCACTGTCGGAATTACTCACTCTGGCTGGGTAGTATTTCGGGTCTAGACGTGCGCGGTATCACGTGTGTGCGTGCGTTGGAGACCACCGGGTTCTGCGCTGATTGCGCCTACCGGAGGACGGCAGGGCCTCTGCAAACTCCGTCGGCAGGCGCCGCTCGGCTTGTCCTCGGCTCGGCCTCGTCGACGACGGCTGCCGCCAGCAGCCGAAGAAGGGTTCCGTTATCGATTTTCGCGTCGGCACTCTCCCCGCCCTCCACTTCCTCGCCTCTGCTAATCTTGCGCTGGGACCCATCGATGCGCGAGGCAAGTAGAACGACCGACGGCGCCGAGAGGGCAGCTCTGGCGAGCGCCTTACGCGGCCGACGTCGAAGCAGGGCTGCCGACCGTCCCCCCCCCCCCCCACCCGCCGAAGGGGAGAGCGCCATCCTGTCTCATGACTCGAAGCCGCATGAAAGGGGACAGGGACGCTGGGGGACATAGCAAAAAAACACGGCTGGAAAACTCATCGGTCTCCGCGTATCGTGCGCAGGGACCGGTTTTGACAACTGCACGCATCCGCATGTCGCCGTCTCGAACCAGTTTGCCTACATTTCCCCTGTCGCTCCGTTTCAGCGCCCGTCATCGAGTTGCCGGACGGCGCCGACCACTTCATCGGCGACGTTCAGGAGGACGGCAGCGTCGTCAGTGTGTCGCCGCCGCTGCGGATCCGAGCAGGCTCTGGTGAGGGCTGGTGGCAAGCTGGGTCGAGGTCGACACCTCCTTGCCTTCAGGGCCCGTCTGCAAGTACGAGCTGCTTCAAGAGGCGAACGACAGCTCGACGCCGCCGCCTCCCTTCTCGGTGCGCGTGCTGGACCAGACGACCGGCGCAGCGGAGCTGACGAGAGACCCTGACGCGCCGCCTCTCGACTGCCAACGACCCGAGCATCGCTTCCGACTCGTCGCCGTCCGCTGCGCCGACGAGGGCGCGCGCTCCCAAAGGTGGTGCGCGTCCATGTCGGTGGAAAAAGAAAACACGAAATCCGCTTGCGCTGCAGCCTGCGCGTGCGCGTCCGCGTCGCCGACGTGAACGACCACGCGCCGCGCTTCGAGCGGAGCGCCTACGAGACGGAGATGGAAGAGAGGCGACTCCACGCCGAGATTTTCCGTCTGCGCGCCGTCGACGACGACTGCGGCCATCCGTACGGCGAGATCTGTCGCTACGAGATCACGAACGCGCTCGCCGACTCGCCGTTCGCCATCGACGACCAAGGTCCTCCTTCACCGCTTTGTCGATGGATTGAGGCCGACGCCAATGGCCCATATAACTCCCTGTCGTCTCTCTCCGTGACGCCTTCCCGTCTAAAGGCCAAAGACAGACATACAGAAGAACGCCAGCTGCAGCCTGGGGCGGCGACAGCACTTGAAAATCGATTGATAGGAAAATCCTCGTTAGTGGCTCTCCCTCAAGAATCGAACCCGGCGCCTTGCGCGTGAGAGGCCGATTCCCCTACCACTGGGCCATCGCTGTCCCATCCCCACCGCCGCATAGCTACCGTTCTTCGTTGAGAATCGGCCTTTTGCGCCGGCACGGTTCTGGGTTCGATTCTTGATGGATCCACTAGACCGAGGACTTCCCTCTCCATGGGATTTTCTCGTGCCGTCGCTTCCCTTTATTACAGACGGCGTTCTTGTGAATGTCTTTGGCTAATTGTGCGGCTCTAGACGGGAAGGCGTCATGGCGATGGGTTGGCTAGATGGGCCATTGACGGCCTCCCTGCGTTGGCCCTAATCCAACACCAACACCCCCAAAAACAACCTCTGCAGGCGTGCTGCGCAACACTCGCCAGCTGGACTACGCGAAGGGCGCCAGTTACGCTCTCTCCATCATCGCCTATGACTGCGGCATGCGCAAGTCCCAGCCGGTCCTGCTCACCGTCAAGCTGCGTAGAGCTTGTCGAGTCGGCGTGTCGGGTGCGACAAAATTTTTTTTTTGAGTTGGGCGAGTTGAGAATTTTTTCTTCTCGCCGACAGGCGTCCCGGACCACGTGCGTTACTACGCGGGCGGGGGCGGCCGGCCGCTGCTGCCGACAGCGCGTCTGGACGTCTGCGACGCGGACTGCGACGTCGCCGGCGCCGACGCGACCGTCAAAGTCGACACGAGCAACGTGGGCAGCGGCTGCGACCGCGAGGGATTCGACACGGAGCGCCTCCGCCAGAGGTGGGCGCGCCCAAGCGGTTCGACACGATTCGACAAAATTCTGCCGTCCCCAGGTGCCACGTGAGTCACAGTCTGGTCGAGCTACTGCCCAAGCTCGCGTCCGTGGGCGGCGCTCGAGAAGACGACGACGACGCGACGAAGGACAAACGCTCGAACGGCAGCCAGGATCTGACCGACGTTCGATCGCTTTTGTCGATTGCTGTTGTTGTTGTTGTTGTTGGATTTGGGGCAACGCTAGGAGGCCGTCAATGGCCCTAGCATACCCTTCTCCATGACGCCTTCCGGTCTAGAGCCGCGTAATTCGCCAGAGACATTCGGAAGAGCGCCATCCGTAATCTAGGGCAGCGACAGCACGAGAAATTCCATGGATAGGACAAGACTCGCTTTTAGTGGATCCATCGAGAATCGAACCCAGGACCGGCGCAAGAGGCCGACTCTCTACCACTTCGCCATCCGCTGCTGCTCCGCTCTTGTCGATATTGCGGTGCAGTGTGTCGACGCTGTGTTTTTTCTCTCTTCAGATCTACTATTTCGACGGCGAGCAGAACGCGGTGCCGGTGCCGGCGGGGCTGACGTCGCCGCTGCCGCCGTCCACGTTCACGCTGTCCTTCTGGATGAAGCACAGCTCCTCCAAGGACGCCACGCGTCGACACGCCAAGGAGAATATTCTCTGCGCGTCCGACGAGCATCGTAAGCCCTTTTCCGGGGGGGGGGGGAGCAGTGTCAAAGGGGGCGTGGTCTGGCAGGTCTGAGTCGGCACCACTTCGCGGTCTACCTACGCCACTGCAAGCTGGAGGTGCTGGTGAGGCGCGAGTACGTGGAGGGGCACGAGAACGATTTTCGGCCGGCCGAGTGGCGCTGGCGCCTGGGCTCGGTCTGCGACGGCCGCTGGCACCACTACGCGCTCTTCTACCAGCAGCCAGAGGCGAGAAATTGAAAAAAAAATAATTAAAAAAACCCCAGCGCGCGCGCCTTCAGTTGAAATTGATGGTCGACGGAGTGGTGGCGCCGACTACGGAGCGCTCGCCCGACATCCTCGACGACTGGCCGCTGCACAAGACGCGCGACAACCGGGTCAGTGTGGTGTGCGTGCGTGCGTGCGTGTGTGTGTGCGTGCGCGCGCGCGTGTGTGTGTGTGTGTGTGTGTGTGTGTGTGTGTGTGTGTGTGTGTGTGTGTGTGTGTGTGTGTGTGTGTGTGTGTGTGTGCCGCTTCCATGATCGCGGGGGCCTCTCTTTGGCACCGCACACAATCGACTGCTGCTAGTGAGAGATGAGACCCAGTCAGCCCGATCCTGGGGGGGGGGGGGGTGGCTCGGGGTGTCGACTCGCTCGCGCACGCTGCTCCGTCGTCACAGACGGTGCTGACCGTGGGCGCGTGCTGGCACGGCCGGACGCGGCGGATGCGCCAGCTCTTCGCCGGGGCCCTCTCCAGCATGCTCTACTCGCCGGCGGTGCTGGAGAAGGAGGGCGCCGTCACCTGCCTGCGGCGTTGTCGCGAGCAGCTCGACCTCGACGCGACCCAGCTCCGACGCAGAGACCAAGTGGTACGTACACACGTCCGTCCGACTGGTGGCGAGAGCGATCTGATGGACCGGGCCAGCGTATGGCCTAGTGGCAAAGAATCGGCCTCTTGCGCGCAAGGTCCTGGGTTCGATTCTTGATGGAGCCACTAGATCGAGGATTTCCCTCTCAATGGATTCTCTCGTGCCATCGCTGCCCTAGAGTATAGATGGCGTTCTTCCGATGGTCTTGGGCGAATTACGCGGCTCTAGACTGGGGAAGGCGTCACGGATATGGGTGTATGCTATATGGGCCATTGACGGCCTCCTAGCGTTGCCCCTAATCCAAACAACCAACCAACCAAGCTATGGACGGACAGGAGCTGACGGTGGACGAGGACATGCTCGAGATGAAGCTGAAGGCGCCGAGCGTCGAGCTGCTGCAGGAGGCGTTGAGGAACGTGGTCTACGTCAACCACCTGAGGGAGCCGACGCCGGGACACCGGCCTTTCTCGGTCGACGTCCGAGTCCGGTCAGTCAGTGTCGTTTGGTAGTTTTTTTGCGTGCGGGCCGCTTCTATGATCGCGGGGGCCGCCTCTCTCTGGTCACAATCGACCACTGCTAGTGAGAGATGAGAGCCAGTCAGCCCCATCCTGGGGGTCGGTGTCGTGTCGTCGTCGCCGTCCTCCTCCCCTCGGGAGTTCGACAGAAGCACTTCAGCTGCAAGCAGTCGACCGCGACGCCGGTGCGCCTGCCGACCGTCAAGGGCTACCTGTTCGTGGAGTCGGCACCGCTGCCGCGGCTCGTCATCAGCGGGCCGCGCGTCGAGCGGCGCACCGCGAAGCAGCTGGCCGTCGGCACGCCCATGATGCCCGACCTCGAGATCAGCGTCGTGCAGGAGGACGAAGGTTGGACGGAGAAATTGAATTTTTTGGAAATTTTTGAAAAATTCGCTGCAGAGGGCCAGGAACGCGAGACGACGAGCCGCAGCAGCCTGGACTACTGCCAGGTGACGCTGACGCCCGACAGGCAGGCGCACGAGCACTTCAGCGCCAACGCGGCCGCGCTGGGCAGCTACGCGCTGCAGTTCGAGGACAAGGACGGAGGCGTGCGACTGTCAGGACAGGAGAAGGTCAAAGGTGAGGAGGAGACTGTCAGAGGCCAGAGCAGAGACTCCCTAACATGGCTTGCACGCACATGACGACCGTTTTGTTGCGGTTTGTTTGTTTGTGTTTGTGTGTGGGCCGCTTCTATGATCGCTGGGGCCTGTCTCTGGTCACAATTTGACCGCTGCTCGTGAGAGATGAGAGCCAGTTTTGAGTTTGTAGTTGACTCCTCTTGGTGCGTTCAGGCTACGCGGCCGTGCTGATGACGCTCGACTACAGTTCCAAGGAGCCGACGCTGCTGGCGGGCGGTCGGCAGTACAGCGTCCAGTGCGTCATGATGGACGGCCGCGTGCGCAGCAACGTGCTCGACATGACGGTTCGTCGGTGCTTCGGCATCTTTTTTGAGGGGACGCAACGCCCATGAACTTTCAGCTGGAGTTGGACCAGCCGGAGAAGAAGCAGCCGCCCGCGGTGTTCGAGGTCGTCGACGAGCCGTCTTCGTCGTCTGCCGAGGCGACGGGCATCGAGCGTGCCGAGGCGAGGGAGGCGCATCACCGTCGTCTCAACGACATCATCAGCGCCGCGCTGCCAGACCCGCGACCCCAGACGCTCGCCCTGCCGACCGGCGCCGACGCCTCCAGCGGCTCCGTCGTCGGTGCGTCGTCGTCGTCGTTCCTTTCTTTGTGTGTGGGCCTCTCTCTGGTCACAATCGACCGCTGCTCGTGAGAGATGAGAGCCAGTCAGCCCGATCCTGGGGGGCTGGCTCGTCGTCGTCGTCGCTCTCATCTTTACGGAACGGTGACGATCGACATTTTTTCCGCGTAAAGGTGGCGTCATCGCTGCGGTCGTGGTCGTGTGCGTGGCCTGCTTCGCGATCCTGCTGTTGGTGGGCGTCTACCGCCTCCGGGCCACAGGCGGCGCCGACTCGGCCGGCCGCCGGCGCTACCGACGTAACACGAGCAGCGAGTCGTGCGGCGGCGGCCCCCGCATGGAGTGGGACGACGACCTCGACCCGGCCGTCAAGATCATCGACAATCCGCTCGCCGTATGGCCGTAGCGAATTCTCCGAACATTCTACGGAATTTTTGAATTTGCTCGCGCCCCCTCTCAGACGCTGGACGGCGCGCAGGACGCGGACGAGGAGGAGGAGTACTCGGACGAGCAGTCGAGCGACGGCGACGAGGACGACAGGTGGGTGGGCGTGGCTGTCGCCGACGGTGTCGACGCGGAACGTTGGCCGCTCGCGCTGCAGCTACGCGGAGGAGATGAGCGAGGAGGAGGACGAGGAGGCGGAGGCCGAGGACCAGGGCGTCGGCGTCGTCGCCCTGCCCCACGTCGCGGCCGCCGGTGCGTGCGTGCGCCACCGACCGACAGACAGACGGACGCACGGACGGACGACCAACCAACGAACGGACGGACGGATGCGTGGCAGTGGCGAATCCAGAATTTCTTTTCGGAAGGCGAAAAGGAGAACCTGTTGAAATTTGCATTTCGGCGACGTTTTGGCCACACAATCGGTCCATTATTGACAAGTAATGCCTAAAGTCGAAAAATTTTGAGATTTTCCCTCCACATACGCGCATTTTCATGCGGAAAAGTAGGTTCGCTAGGCACGGTTCTTCTTCCACGGCCCAGCCCTTTCCCCCTAGATTCTCGATTTCGGGAGGGTAAATTCCCCCTTTCCCCCCACCCTGGCTGGATCCTCCACTGATGCATGGACGCACGCACGCACGGACGGACGGCGCGGGCTCTCTTTTCAGACCGCCAGCAGAGCACCGGGCTCGAGTGGGACGACGACTCGCTGAATCCGCCCCGTCATTGCTGAGAGTCACCAAGTCGCGTGGGGGTGTTCGTGTTGACACAGCCTGTCAAGTCAAGTCTACTCGGCAACTCTACCCATTTCCTCGCGAGTTTTTACCCTCCGCGCGCAGCTTGGATGTGTACTCCCTCCCCCTGTGTGCGTGCGTGCGTGCCTGTCTCTGGTTGCGTTGAATCGTTGTCCTCCCTCTGTCGCCGCTGGCAGCTGGGTCGAGCGCGCTCGCCCCCTTTCATACGGTAGTCGTTCTTCGCAGCTGCCGATATTTTGGTGTCGTGTATGTTGGTAAGCGCATTTCCCGCCCAGTCAGTCATCCCCCGCCCGTTGTGACCGTTGACTAATTCCCTCTGGATGAACGCGTTGCTTGCAAAAATCACAGCGGCGCCGGAGCATAACAAGAGGTGGTGAGTGGTGATACCCAATCAGAGGTTGATAAGACGCGTCTGTCTGTCCCTGTTGTGATACTCGCGTGCTCGTTGCTACTCTCCTACTACCGTAGACCTAGCGCGCTCTTGTCCGTCTGTGCGTGCGTGCGCGTAAGTGCGTCCATCCCACTCGGAAGGTATAATCCCGTGGTCCGTGGTCCTGTCCTGTGTGCGTCTGTGCGTCCGTGTGTGCGTCATTCTCGTGCAACTAAAAGTACACGAGAGCCTACGAACCGCGTACAAGTACAGTTCGTATGGTCACACGCACACCGCCAGCGACCGTAACCTTGGTGTGTACGTGAAAGTGCGACAGATTCTACCAACATGTGCAGTGTATTCTTCCCTTAAAATCCCCGCTTCGCGCTAACGCTAACAAACGCTCCCCACACATCGACGCCATTCCAGTTTATTAACCCCGCCCCCCATATAATTACACCCCCTCCAAACGCTTTGAATGAAACAATTAGCGCCCACGGGGCTAACCATAGGGTTTGCGGTAAGTAACATACACATTTGACCCACCCCCATTCCCGCATTCGGAATATTGCATCCCCTCCAAGCTCAAGCATGTCGCTCTAGCAGAATACGACAGGACACGACACGACACAGTTGTTCAGCGCAAGACAAAGAGCTCTGCGTCGCTATCACTATTCACTTCTAACCTTCACGCAAGCGAAAGAGCCGCCAGCTCATAAAATGATCGGCACCTCCTTGAAGCATTCGTGTCCGGGGCAGCTGCAGTCGGTCAAGTCGATTAGGCGCCACTCCTCTTCGTGTCGCACGTTGGCACCAGTGATTCCACGCGACGGGTAAATGGGGTAGTCGCTGCGCGCCTTCAGGTTCAAGGGGGCGCGCGACGCTGGCCACTCGGCGCTCTCCACCGCGGTGACGTCGCGGAACGACGAATCGAACTCGCGCACTCGGAGGGTGCGCAGTTGCTCGGCTGCAACGACGAAGGCGCGGTAGGAGAAGCGCAAGTCCGCAGGGGGGTCGATGGTCGAGCCGATGAAATCGATCTGCAGATCGCGCAGGTTGGGCGCCGCTCGAGGGAAGCTGGCGAGCAGCTCGTAGGGCGACGCTTCTGGCACGGGCAAGCCGGCCGAGAAGAGGTAGAGACAGCGGAGGCCAATCCTCGTCAGTGCCGGCAGCCGACCGCAGTCCAAGGCTCTGGCCGGTCCAAGGCGGTTGTGGGGCACGCGCATAGCGGCGTCCCAGCTCCGCAGCTCGAGCGATTGAATGGAGAGGTGAACGAGACGAGGCCAGTTCGAGTAGGCAAGCCACGTCGGGTCGTCGGTGGAGAAGAGGTTGCAGAGCAGAAAACACTCCACGCTACGTAGTCCCCGCTGCGGCGGCTTCATCGCACTCAGCAAAGAGCCGCCTTGGCCTTCCCTACCATCCAGCAGGCGTAAAAAACGCAGACGGTCACTAAAAGTAGGAAATTGCGGGCAACAATGCGGGTAGATCAACAGAATCATCACTTGGATGCGTACCCTCACTTTTTGCATTTCAGTTCAGATGACATTTGCGATCATACATGTAACTGGGGTGGGGGTTGGGGGGGGGGGGGGGGGTTACCACCCACCCACTTCAAAGTTTACCCCTCCCCAGCCCCCACCCAACCCTCCCCCCAGAATTTTACGGAAGTTTTCCAACTTGTCTACAACTATAAAAGGTAGTGTATTTTTCATCTTTCTTAGTGTTTTTTACCCTAAAACAGCTAAATAACGCTATTTATAGCCTCTTTTAACCAATTTTTGACCAAAAGTGCTTCTTTTGACACTATTTTGGTACACTTTTTAACTCTCTGACACCCCCCCCCCGCCTTCAAATCTGCTTACCCCCACCCACACCCCCCCCCCAGAATTCTCTCTGACCCTCCCCCCACTTCAAAAACCCGGTTACATGTATGTTTGCGATGCATAAAAATCAACCAAAAATTTCCGAATTAAACCACCCCATCTTAAAAAAATGCGCGATTCCCCCCCCCCCCCCCCCCCCCCGATTAGGTGAAGGAATATTCACTCAAGCATGCCTACATGCAGGTAGCCGTGCAGAAAGCCACATCAACGCGTTACCTCTTTAGGGCGTCGCTGAGGAAGGGCGCGAGCGTCTCGAGTAGTGGAGTGAGAGTCCCGAAGAAATGCCCGTAGCGCCACGCGCGCGCCTGCAATGTCAGGAAGATTAGACTGTCACTTGGCATGAAACAAAGGCAGTCGTACAACGTTGAACATGAAGGCGCTGAGGCGCGACACGGGCCCCAGGCAGCAGCGGGAAAGCTTCCTCAGGAACTCTTCCACGGCTGCCGTATTCACGCGAATTACCCGACCCAAGAGTTGTTGGACACAGTGGCTGCTGCTGCACACGCTTCGAACGGCCGTCGTCGTCAAGAGTTCCACGTCCTGCAGCCACTGACGGTGTGCGTCTGTAGTACACGCGAGGACACGACGAACCGACCAGCTGTCCGTAGTTCGCAGTGACGACCATCTCGACGACGTCCGCTGCGAGCCAGCGACCGTCGGCCGGGCAGAGGTCGTACGCGAAGAAGGCCGACGTCTCTCTGAGCGTCGCGATCTCTTTCAGCGACAAATGCCCCACGACGCTCGCTAGCACCGGTCGAGGTAGGCGCTCCATCTCTCTAGAGTCTGGACCTCTTCAACACCGAAATACAATAGCTGTACACTACTCGACACTACTCATGTACCTCAACCAAAAATGAGCCCTTACGAAGCGATAATGCTGTTTTCTATAACAATAGTTGACTTAGTAGTTCGTCGCGTAAGCGAAAAATGGTCAATATAGAATTTTAGCGCAAAGCGCATTATAAATTTGCGCCGTTTTTTTTTCAAAAAGTGTACAATCGCACACAAAGAGCTCTGTTCGATTGAGCGGATTCTTTTGAAAGAGAGAAGAGAGAATTCGGGACGCAGCCTACACAGGCCAACAAACACCTATTAGGCGCTGACACGCTGTCGACACAAGCGCGGACTTGCGAGCTGGACAAAGTACGCAGCAACAGAAAGTGAGGAGGGAGAACGGAAGGGAAGAAGTGAGATGGGCGAAGAGGGCGAACGCTGCACATGGCGGACCGCGCGTAGCGAACGCTGCATCGATTTGCATACACACGTTATTGTTTTATAGACCTTTTTTGCATTTTTGAGAAATGCAAATCAATCAATCCATTTTGCACAACTCTCTGCACTACGCCACAGCAACTCACATTGCATGCTGCCTCTGCCCATAATCAAATCATTACGCATACATGGCTTGCACGCACATGACGACCGTTGCAGTTTATTCTTTGTGTTTGTGTGTGCGTGTGGCGGCTGCTGTGGGGCGTTTTTTGCGGTGGGGCGGGGAGCCTGTGGGGTGGGAGTTTCTGTTGGTTTGTGCTGGTGGTGCGTGTCGCGGGCGAGGCCCGAGGCTGCTGGTGACGACCTGTTGCAGTTGCAGGTCGAGCAGTGCGGCGCTGGTGGCTGAGAACGCCGTCGTCATGGCCGCGGCCTGACGCTGCCGGCAGCGACCGACTCCTTGT
This sequence comes from Paralinhomoeus sp. GSCO2_6, assembly GCA_030248085.1. Lineage (NCBI taxonomy): Eukaryota > Metazoa > Nematoda > Chromadorea > Monhysterida > Linhomoeidae > Paralinhomoeus > Paralinhomoeus sp. GSCO2_6. The sequence continues at coordinate 3,929 of JASAMY010003678.1, read as the reverse complement.
CCGCCGGCTCGCCTGGGCCGCCCTACAGGTGATGGAAGCAGCTGCGTGGGTGTGGCGCGCGTGCGCGCTGGCGTACTTATGCGTGCGCGCGCCAAAGCGGTTGTGCTCACCATCAACCCGCAGTCTTGCAGGTCAAGCAGTGCACTGCGGGTCGGCCGAGGTGCCGTCGTCCCGCCCGGTCGCAGCCTGACGCTGATGGCGACGCCCGCCTCCTCGTCCGTCGACTTGCTCGGGTCATTTCGCCGATTCACGCTGTTTTACTCTTTCGTTATTCGAACCATACGGTAGACGATATCTAAAGGAAATATTGGGAAGACCATTGTACAGGTGCCATTGTACGGAGAGAAGCACACCATAATATTTTAAATGCGTCGATTCAGTGCTCACGCGCTCACAAATACTTTCTTATTAAATTAGGCTTTTTCGAGGCTTAGGCCAGATATGCAAGGCTCAGGCCAGATTTTTTAGGCTTAGGCCACATACCTGGAAGAGTGTGGAGGGGGGGAGTAAATGGCCGAATTCTGGGGGGGGGGGTGTCTGGAGCAAAAAGTGGGGGGTAGCCAGCCATTTGTTGTTATACTGGTACTTTTTGGTCATAAATGGGTATAAATAGGGTCTAAACAGTGTTATTTAGCTGTTTTATGGTCATATAACACTGAAAAGCACAGAAATACACCAATATTTACTCACTTTTATCGTTTTACACTGAGTGAAAATCCTTTGTGAAAATTGTAGGGGTTGGGTTGGGGGGGGGGAGTTGGGTGGGTGTTGGAAAAAATCTGCGGGCCCCAAACCCCCCCCCCCCCCAGTTACAGGTATGCACATATGCTTAGGAAGGGCCATCCAGGCCTCAGCTTTGGGAGTGAAAAATGAGATACCGAATGGCGAATAGTGTTCCACTCCAAATCAGAGTATTACAGTCTGTGGTTTGAAGCTGCAGTAGTGAGTAGAGAAACACCAATATGCAATACCCAAGGTCGCCGGCAGCGGAGCGCGTCAGCGCTGAGCACGGAAATATTATGGTGTGCTTTTCTCCGCACAATGGTACAATGAACTTAGGTTTTCCTTAAATCGTGGCTTTATGCTAAATGAAAAATGGATCGTGGCTTTATGCTAAATGAAAACATGGAACTGAGAATTACGGTTCCCGAAAAATGAGGAATACGGTAGCGGAACATGAAATAATACCATAGGCGCTGTATTGTCTATGTTCGCGTTCTTGGTTGACCCCTTAGGAGGCCGAACAACGCTGTCACCTTTCACGGCTTTGATATCCCGACCACCGCAAGGTGCCTCGCAAAAACCGTCGACAGCGTTGACGCGTGCGCGCGTCGACGGTTCAAATCGCGTTCGTGCGTGCGTGCTACGGATCACTGGCCATACCCGTGACTGGGGGGGACTTTGTGGGCCCCCGCTATATTTCCCCACACACCCAACCCCCCCCAGATCTTTCCCGAAGCATTTTTGCCATGTCGAAAATGGTAAAAAAACTGAGTAAACATTGGTGCTTTGCAGTGCTTTTCAGTTTTAGATGACCATAATACAGCTAAATAGCACTATTTCGAGCCTATTTATACCCATTTGTGACCAAAAAGTACCGTGTAAGTCAAAAAGTGGTCGGCTACCCCCCCCCTTTTTGCTCTGGTGAGTCCCCCCAGAAGTCGGACATTTTACCCCTCCCCCAGACAGTAACCCGGTTTTCGAAGGGGGGGGGGGGTCTGAGAGACTTCTGGGGGGGGCGTGGGGGGGGGGGGTACTCAGATTTGAAGAGGGAGGGGGTCCCAGAAGGGAAAAATGTTCCAAAATAGTGTCTAACAGCACTTTTCAGTCAAAAAAGCCTTAAAAGAGGCTAAATAGCGTTATTTAGCTGTTTTAAGGCCAAAATACACGAGAAAGGCAAAAAGTACACTACTTTGTACAATTGTTGGCAAGTTGGAAAACTTCAGGAAAATTCTGGGGGGGGGGGGGTGTGGGGGGGCTGGGTAGGGGGAAAATTCTGGGTGGGGGGCGGGCAACCCCCCCCCCCAGCCCCCCCCCCCGGTTACATGTATGCCTCCTCTTTTTTGACTCTGCCAGACCCGGTTAAAGCGATGTCACTGACGGAGTGGATCAAGGTCACGGTCGCTGGCGGTGTGACCATACGAACTGTACTTGTACGCGGTTCGGGTTCTTGCGTGTACTTTTAGTTGCACGAGAACGACGTACACACGGACACACACAGTACACAGGACAAGACCAAAGGGCACGATTATACCTTCGGGAGGAGGTGGACGTATTTACGCGCACGCACGCACGCACAGACTCGCACAGGAGCGCACTAGGTCTACGGTAGTAGGAGAGTAGCAACGAGCACGGGAGTATCACAACAGGGACAGACAGACGCGTCTTATCAACCTCTGATTGGGTATCACCACTCACCACCTCTTGTTATGCTCCGGGCGCCGCTCTCGATTTGGGGGGCAAGCAACGCGTTCATCCAGAGGGAATTAGTCAGCGGTCACAACGGGCGGGGGATGACTGACTGGGCGGGAAATGCGCTCACCAACATACACGACACCAAAATATCGACAGCTGCAAAGAACGACTGCCGTATGAAGAGGGGCGAGCGCGCTCGACCCAGCTGCCAGCGGCGACAGAGGGAGGACAACGATTCAACGCAACCAGAGACAGGCACGCACGCACGCACACAGGGGGAGGGAGTACACATCCAAGCTGCGCGCGGAGGGGGAAAACTCGCGAGGAAATGGGGATAGTTGCCGAGAGTAGACGCTCGACTTGGCCGACTATGTCGACACGGACACACGGGGGGGGGGGGGTGACTCTCAGCAATGACGGGGCGGATTCAGCGAGTCGTCGTCCCACTCAAGTCCAGTGCTCTGCTGGCGGTCTGAAAAGAGAACCCGCCCCGTCCGTCCGTGCGTGCGTGCGTCCATGCAACAGTGGAGAGATCCAGGGTGGAAAGGGCCAATTCCCCCTCCCGAAATCGAGAATCTAGGTGGGAAAAGAGCTGCGCCGTGCGACCAAGAAACGTGCCTAGCGAACCTACTTTTCCGCATGAAAATGCGCGTAGGTGGTGGAAAATCTCAAAAACTTTCGACTTTAGGCATTACTTGGTCAAAAAATGGACCGATTGTGTGGCCAAAACGTCGCCGAAATGGCCCACGTCTGGAAAAATTTCAACAGGGTTCCCCTTTTCCGCTTCCGAAAAAAAAAATTCTGGATTCGCCACTGCCACGCATCCGTCCGTCCGTTCGTTGGTTGGTCGTCCGTCCGTGCGTCCGTCTGTCTGTCGGTCGGTGGCGCACGCACGCACCGGCGGCCGCGACGTGGGGCAGGGCGACGACGCCGACGCCCTGGTCCTCGGCCTCCGCCTCCTCGTCCTCCTCCTCGGGGATCTCCTCCGCGTAGCTGCAGCGCGAGCGGCCAATGTTCCGCGTCGACACCGTCGGCGACAGCCACGCCCACCCACCTGTCGTCCTCGTCGCCGTCGCTCGACTGCTCGTCCGAGTACTCCTCCTCTTGTCCGCGTCCTGCGCGCCGTCCAGCGTCTGAGAGGGGGGCGCGAGCAAATTCAAAAATTCCGTAGAGAATGTTCGGAGAATTCGCTACGGCCATACGGCGAGCGGATTGTCGATGATCTTGACGGCCGGGTCGAGGTCGTCGTCCCACTCCATGCGGGGGCCGCCGCCGCACGACTCGCTGCTCGTGTTACGTCGGGCAGCGCCGGCGGCCGGCCGAGTCGGCGCCGCCTGTGGCCCGGAGGCGGTAGACGCCCACCAACAGCAGGATCGCGAAGCAGGCCACGCACACGACCACGACCGCCGCGATGATGCCACCTTTACGCGGAAAAAATGTCGATCGTCACCGTTCCGTAAAGATGAGAGCGATGACGACGACGAGCCAGCCCCCCAGGATCGGGCTGACTGGCT
>JASAMY010001336.1:50000-54535 GCA_030248085.1 Paralinhomoeus sp. GSCO2_6 | reverse complement strand
TGTATGTATGTACGTGTATGTGCATGTGAGACTGTGTGTAGAGTGAGTGTACCAACGTGTGTGCGCAGCGTCTTTTTTCCCTTAAAACTTATATAAACTATAGGGAGAATTATAGGGGAGGGCTTATAAACTTCCAGTTTATAAGCCCTCCCCTATAATTCTCCCCTACCCCCTATAATTATACACCCTCCTAGAGCTCGAACGAAACAATTAGCCCCGGAGGGCTAATTATAGGGTTTACGGTAATACCGTACCTAAATATGACGTCACACAACCTAAGAAAATACAAACTACCAACAGAAACTTGATTTTGATTTACTTTAAAGACGCTAAACGTACGGGGCTAATTAGCTCTGGAGCCATTGCTGGCTCGCGCATTGTGAGAATAAGCGCTGTGGGCGAGAAACAAGTTTAGGTCTTGGTGATAAATGAGAGTGAATTCGATGTAGTTCGATCTAGAACGCGACAAGTGATGAGATTGTGCTTCAAAAGCAGCAATCACAAGCGAAAATACTCACCTGAAAATGGTGTAAAAGATCAAAATGGCGCCCAAAGAGGATAGTAGGTATACGCAGCCTAAACACTGCATCGCGGTCGCCACTGCTCGCTCGGTGGACGTCATCTCCTGCACAAAACGGGTCAGGTGCTATGGTAAGTACGCGTTATATTTTGGTGCGCAATATTCAATGCGCAAAACCATTGCTCTTTGGAATTTGTTCGATCGAGCGTATTACACTGTAGCTGCGTGGCAGGCACTCACTTGAGGTTTGAATTCTTTCTCGATTTCCTCGAAAGTATACCTCAGTAGTGGGTTTAATTCTGAAACAGAAGTATCAACTGAGTCTGAGTACAAACGAGTTTGTCAGTCTTTGTCATGTGCACGCACAACTACATATAGGGGCGCTCACTATGTCGTACTGTGAACTGTAACTGTTAGACATGCTGGGCGCTATAATTTCGGCCTCAAAATGTTGTCAGGTAAAGCACATTTCGCAGTCCGAATTGCCTATTTTATCAGCCGTTTTTGTAACTTTTTCCCCTTTATGGCCCATTACCCCTGATTAGTTGCTCAAACCTCTGTTAATAATGGGTGCAGGCGTGTGTTACACCTTCACGACAAAAACGTACCTATCTACATGCCACCATTTTTTTGCCAATATGAGGCACATGACACCTCCTACCCCTGGAGACCCTACTGGAGGCGGTACTAATGGAGCGATTTTACCGTACATTTATTCGGGTGCTGCTGTACTGTAGCCGTATGGTCAATGAGCCGCAACACAGTATGCGTGAGGTGAGTGAGCGAAAAGGGGCCGAGTACACTCCCCTACCAGTAGTTGTCGTCGATGTGGACGTGCTCGTGCTGGTGGTGGTGAACGACGTTTTGTCCTTGCCCGTGGTGGCGACAGGCTGCTGTACCGTGGGTGGGCGCACGGTGTTGTGGGCGATGCCGAGCACTCGCGTGGCGTGGTCCGCGAATGATTCGCCCGTCAGCTCCTCCAGTAGCCGCTCCAGCTCGTCGGCGGCGTCGCTGAAGCTCTTTCCTCCGCCATGGGACGTCGTGTAGCTGCGACTGGCCGTCTTCTGCCTTTCAGAAATTCGCACGGAGGTCATTGGGCCGCTTGGAGTCGAGTCGCCAATATCCGCGCCAAAGGTACTGGCCGTCGTAGGCGCGTTTCCGTGCGTAACGTCCTGAGATTCTGTCGTCATGGCTGGTTTTGTCGGAGAGCTTTTGCTTGGTTGAATCTCAGTTTTCTGGGTTCCGGATTGTTGAGAAGTTTGTTGAGGGATGATCTGAGTTGTGGGATGTTCAGTTGGTGGGGAATCCTGTTGTGTGGTGGTTGGAATTCTTTCTGGACCGCTCACTGGAGCACCGCTGGAAGTTGGATTCAATGATTTCGACTTCATTGTCATGTAGCGTGGCTGTACCACTTCTTTCGATGCCACTTTGCTGCTCAGTGTGAATGGCGCCGCATGGAATGAATTGGCTTCAAATAAATGTGTCGCCGCCATAGTCGCTGGGCCCTTCGGCGCAGCGGCTTCTTTTTTGAAGTCGCTTCTGACTGTGTCGTCAGGCCGACTTCTTTCTGCGTACTCTCCGTTTTCTCATTTCTGTTTTTTAGAATTTGCACTTTTTCCAGAACTTTTGCGTGTTCAGTTGACGAGGCCTTTCGTTCTGTAGTAGATGGAAATCTTTCAGAAGCGTTTGTTGCATTTGAGTCGTCCAGCTTCTTTGTCATAGAGTGTGCGAACTCTGGTTTGGTACCGAAAGTCATTACCGCCTCAAGAGAGGTCACATCCGAAGTTGTTCCCAGAGTCTCCACTTCAGAAGTGCTCTTAGGGACTGGGCGAGAAGAATTGGAAACTTTTAGGAGGTTGGTTGTACTACCCGGCACTGCTGACGTGTCGCCTTCAGGTGGAGCGGTCGTCATTTTGGACGATTTCGTAAGTTCGGACGCTTCTGTTACACCTGTGCCTGCCATTATCGCGGGTGAACTTTCATCAACTGTTATTTGACCCAGCGTGTTCTTCTGCGACTGGGCTAAGCCAGACGAAGTGTCAAATTGCAACTTCAATGGTGTTGAGACTGGGGCCTGAGTTGATTCTTCTGACACCTTTGATTCGGCCGCAACGGAACGACCAAAACTGCCTTCTATATCGTTCACAACTGTGGTTCGCAAGTCGTGATGAACAATGCTGTCAGATTTTGACAGCAGCTCGTGCGCAGTGGTAGCAGTGGTAGGTAAATTCGAGTCCGTGACAGTTCGAGACTGGTACTTGGCTTATCGTCTCCGTTTCAGAGGTACCTTTGGGTTTTTGCTGCCAAGTCAGGAATCGCGGAGACTGCACTGCTGGGGCTTTGCGCCTTTGCCTCAGTTTGATGAAGAATGTGATTAAATGAGATCTGTGCTAGTACTCTGTGTCAGGTAAGGCTGCAGTGGAAGGGATGAAGTTGCAGTTGTCATTTTCTCGTTATTTTGCTGTTTGCTAGAGAATGTTGTTAGTCGAGCCGCTTGTTCCGCATTCGAGACTGCAGTTTCAGATGTGGTTTGAGCAGCATCTGTTTGGTCCCACTTTAAACGGACCACTCGTAATTGCGCTATCTTTGGTCTGAAATTCAGCACTTGTCGAGGAAACTGGAACCATCTCGCTTGTCGTCACTTCCAATTTTTGAAGGATCTCCTTTACAGGTTCGCTTGCTGTAGGCGCCTGCAGTGTTACCGACTGATGCAGGATTCTATTATGAGTCGTAGTACTCACCATTGTGAAATCTTTTGTTTAAGAGCTTTTGGTGAAATGGGGTTCAGATGTGGGAGGGAATTTTTTTGGTCCCTGAGTGGTCAAAATGAGATAGCCGTTGTAAATTGTGTATGGATAGAACTTTTGCCTGTAGTACGCTCTGAGCTCAGACTCTGTAGTGCCTCCTGCAGCAGAGTGGCTGGCACTCTATGGCAGCAAATGTAAAGTTTTGGTTATATCTTTGTGAACAACTGAAACCTTTGTTCCTTTGCTAACTGCAGACGTCAGTTCTTGTTGTGGCTCTCCCATCATTTCAGTTGACTTGCTAATTTCCTTTTGAACTACAGTCGATTTCATTTCTTCTCTGAAAGTCTGGGACACTTTTTGGTCCTGGATGTTAGAGGAGACTCTCAAATCAGATCTGATTGCTTGTCGTCTGCTTCTCAGTTGTTTTTTGATGCTGCATTTCCGTAGATTTTCCGCTTTGACTTGTGACTGGGACTGACATTGGATTTGTAGTGACGGAAATTTTGAGAGTGCTTGTCTTGGTATTTGTCTGGCTGCATGTGCTTTGTGGTTTCATCTCGCACATTTTCTGTTGTAGTCAATGGCCAGCTTAACAGTGGTTTGGATGGATGGGTAGTGAAATGTTTGGCCAGATTCTGTGCTGCTCGGACTTTGTTCAGTCGCAATCTTCTCGTCCTTTTTCAACGTGGATTCGTTACTGGTAGTTGTCAATGTCGTGTACTTTGAACTGCCTTCCTTGGGAAAGTTGGTTTTATCCGACTCGCCAGTAGACCACACTGTATGGTATGCTTGGTCAATTCATTTTGGGGAATTGTTGAGCCATAACTTGCGGATGGAAGGGATTCTTTCAAGTTGTCTTCATGGGCTGAAGACGTTGGCAGCGGCTGTCACCACTGCTGAAGAGCTCTTTCGCTGGCTGAAAACAGGGTCTGATAGGTAAGGAAGTATCGGTGTGGCAGAGTGGTTGTTGTTGTTGTTGCCCATTGTAGGAGGATTGAGTGAGGAGAGTGGCAACGAAGTTTAGTGGCATTTTTGGTGGAGACACGAAAGGTTGTTAGCCGCTGTATGGAGCGAATGTCGGAGTGTAGTAGTGTTCAAAGGTGGTAGGGGAGCGGTCCTGGAGTGTGGCAGGGGTCGAATCCGAGTTCTGGAGCGCAACAACGGACTGGCTCGCGCTTGTCATTTTGGAAATTTTCATGTTGGCGGTTTGGTCAATGCCAAGTTCTCACAATTCTGTTGTATATGAAGTTTGCGGAGGGCTATCCATA
>JASAMY010001336.1:15000-45000 GCA_030248085.1 Paralinhomoeus sp. GSCO2_6 | reverse complement strand
GTGCGTGCGTGCGTGCGTGCGAGACTGAGTGAGTGCGTTGAATTACAGAAACACCCGCCCCCCCCTCCTCATCTTACGAAAAAACACTGTAGGTATTAAGGAAAAATTTGCAGGCTGCTGCAAAAAAGCAGAATATGTGATGGCAACGCTCTATTGTTGAAGTCCAGTTTAAAAAGGAGTGGTATTAAGGCATGCCACACTGATTCTCTGGCCACATCCGCATTGCAGCTGATCAACTTCAGTTTGAACAAACCATGTATAAAATCCGAACCAAACGCAGCAACAAGTCACATATTCAGCGTTTTTTGTGCGAGCCATCTCACTCAGCCAAGCCAAAAAAGACACAGCCAGAGTTCCTGCAGAATCAATTGGTGCCCTGCTAAAATTTTTGGCATGTGGGTTGTTGATGATGTACCTACAGTTGGTGATGTCAATGTGTAGGCGAGACGCACATACAGTGCTACAATCCTGCTCCATTCCATTCTGACATCCCACCCAATGACGAACTGTTCATGCAACATTTGTGCAGTTCCTCCAGCCATTCGTGTAGTGCCCTAATGCGTGCGTGAGTACTGCGTACGTGCGTGCGTGCGTGCGTGAGTGCGTGCGTGTGAATGGGATTCCATGGTTGATGTGCTAATTTCTCGCATTCAATCTACCTATGCAAATGTCAGTCAGATTCAGTTGCCGCAATTTTCGCTGCACATTTTCTTCCATTGCGAGCGAACACAAAAAGACCGCCGAATATGTGACTTGTTGCTGCGTTTGGTTCGGATTTTATACATGGTTTGTTCAAACTAAAGTTGATCAGCTGCAATGCGGAAGTGGCTAGAAATCAGTGTGGCATGCCTTAATACCACTCCTTTTCAAACTGAACTTCAACAATAGAGCATTGCCATCACATATTCTCCTTTTTTGCAGCCGCCTGCAAATTTTTCCTTAATGTTTTTATATTCAGCAGGTGTTTCTTGTTGGACCAGCAAATAACATGTCAACAAACTCAACATCATCAACTTCAACATCAACAACATCATACAACAAATTGTCAACATGGAACAACCATTCAGATCCTATGAAGGACGTTTCGACAAACATCACACCTCAGACAAAACTCACATTGGAGGCTGATGACGTCACCAAAAGTTCACATGCTCAAGCTAACGAGAGCACTGGATCCATCAATAAATCCGAGACAATTGAAACAATTTCGATCAGCACCCAACAAGGTGAAGGCCAAACTGAGACACCAATGGCCCAGAACCCGCCCACAAGCTCGGAAGCCCTTATGGATAGCCCTTCACAAAGCTCATATACAACAGAATCTGAGAACTTGGTGACCAAAGCCGCCAACATGAAAATTTCCAAAATGACAAGCGCGAGCCAGTCCGTTGTTGCGCTCCAGAACTCGGATTCGACCCCTGCCACACTCCAGGACCGCTCCCCCACCACCTTTGAACACTACTACACTCCGACATTCGCTCCATACAGCGGCTCAACAACCTTTCGTGTCTCCACCAAAAATGCCACTAAGAGTTCGTTGCCACTCTCCTCACTCAATCCCTCTACAATGGCAACAACAACAACAACCACTCTGCCACACCGATACTTCCTTACCTATCAGACTGTTTTGAGCCAGCGAAAGAGCTCTTCAGCATCGGTGACAGCCGCTGCAACGTCTTCAGCCCATGAAGACAACTTGAAAGAATCCCTTCCATCCGCAAGTTATGGCTCAACAATTCCCCAAAATGAATTGACCAAGCATCATTCAGTGTGGTCTACTGGCGAGTCGGATAAAACCAACTTTCCCAAGGAAGGCAGTTCAAAGTACACGACATTGACAACTACCAGTAACGAATCCACGTTGAAAAAGGACGAGAAGATTGCGACTGAACAAAGTCCGAGCAGCACAGAATCTGGGCCAACATTTCACTACTCATCCATCCAAACCACTGTAAAGCTGCCATTCACTACAACAGAAAATGTGCGAGATGAAACCACAAAGCACATGGAGCAGACAAATACCAAGACAAGCACTCTCAAAAGTTCCGTCACTACAAATCCAATGTCAGTCCCAGTCACAAGTCAAAGCGGAAAATCTACGGAAATGCAGCATCAAAAAACAACTGAGAAGCAGACGACAAGCGTCGGATCTGATTTGAGAGTCTCCTCTAACATCCAGGACCAAAAAGTGTCCCAGACTTTCGAAGAAATGAAATCGACTGTAGTTCAAAAGGAAATTAGCAAGTCAACTGAAATGATGGGAGCGGTTCAAGAAGAACTGACGTCTGCAGTTAGCAAAGGAACAAAGGTTTCAGTTGTTCACAAAGATATAACCAAAACTTTACATTTGCTGCAATCAAGTGCCAGCCACTCTGCTGCAGGAGGCACTACAAGTCTGAGCTCAGAGCGTACTACAGGCAAAAGTTCTATCCATACACAATTTACAACGGCTATCTCATTGACCACTCAGGGACCGAAAAAATTCCCTCCCACATCTGAACCCCATTTCACCAAAACTTCTTTTACAAAAGATTTCACAATGGTGAGTACTACGACTCATAATAGAATCCTGCATCAGTCGGTAACACTGCAGGCGCCTACAGCAAGCGAACCTGTAAAGGAGATCCTTCAAAAATTGGAAGTGACGACAAGCGAGATGGTTCCAGTTTCCTCGACAAGTGCTGAATTTCAGACCAAAGATAGCGCAATTACGAGTGGTCCGTTTAAAGTGGGACCAACAGATGCTGCTCAAACCACATCTGAAACTGCAGTCTCGAATGCGGAACAAGCGGCTCGACTAACAACATTCTCTAGCAAACAGCAAAATAACGAGAAAATGACAACTGCAACTTCATCCCTTCCACTGCAGCCTTACCTGACACAGAGTAGTAGCGCAGATCCATCCAATCATATTCTTCATCAGACTGAGGCAAAGGTGCAGAGCCACAGCAGTGCAGTCCCCACGATTCCTGACTTGGCAGCAACAACCAAAAGGTCCTCTGAAACGGAGACGACAAGCCAAGACCTGTCTCAAACTGTCACGGACTCGAATTTGCCTACCACTGCTACTACTGCGCACGAGCTGCTGTCGAAATCTGTCAGCATTGTTCAGCACGACTTGCGAACCACAGTTGTAAACGATATAGAAAGCAGTTTTGGTCGTTCCGTTGCGGCCGAATCAAAGGTGTCAGAAAAATCAACTGAGACCCCAGTCTCAACACCATTAAAATTACAATTTGACACTTCGTCTGGCTTTGCCCAGTCGCATAAGAACACGCTGGGTCAAATAACAGCTGATGAAAGTTCACCCGCGATAATAGCAGGCACAGGCGTAACAGAATCGTCCGAACTTACGAAATCGTCCAAAATGACGACCGCTCCACCTGAAGGCGACACGTCAGGAGTGCCGGGTGGTACAACCAACCTCCTGAAAGTTTCCAATTCTTCTCGCCCAGTCCCTAAGAGCACTTCTGAAGTGGAGACTTTGGGAACAACTTCGGATGTGACCTCTCTTGAGGCGGTAATGATTTTCGGTACCAAACCAGAGTTCGCACACTCTATGACAAAGAAGCTGGACGACTCAAATGCAACAAACGCTTCTGAAAGATTTCCATCTACTACAGAACGAAAGGCCCCGTCAACTGAACACCCAAAAGTTCTGGAAAAAGTGCAAATTCTAAAAAACAGAAATGAGAAAACGGAGAGTACGCAGAAAGAAGTCGGCCTGACGACACAATCAGAAGCGACTTCAAAAAAAGAAGACGCTGCGCCGAAGGGCCCAGCGACTATGGCGGCGACACATTTATTTGAAGCCAATTCATTCCATGCGGCGCCATTCACACTGAGCAGCAAAGTGGCATCGAAAGAAGTGGTACAGTCACGCTACATGACAATGAAGTCGAAATCATTGAATCCAACTTCCAGCGGTGCTCCAGTGAGCGGTCCAGAAAGAATTCCAACCACCACACAACAGGATTCCCCACCAACTGAACATCCCACAACTCAGATCATCCCTCAACAAACTTCTCAACAATCCGGAACCCAGAAAACTGAGATTCAACCAAGCAAAAGCTCTCCGACAAAACCAGCCATGACGACAGAATCTCAGGACGTTACGCACGGAAACGCGCCTACGACGGCCAGTACCTTTGGCGCGAATATTGGCGACTCGACTCCAAGCGGCCCAATGACCTCCGTGCGAATTTCTGAAAGGCAGAAGACGGCCAGTCGCAGCTACACGACGTCCCATGGCGGAGGAAAGAGCTTCAGCGACGCCGCCGACGAGCTGGAGCGGCTACTGGAGGAGCTGACGGGCGAATCATTCGCGGACCACGCCACGCGAGTGCTCGGCATCGCCCACAACACCGTGCGCCCACCCACGGTACAGCAGCCTGTCGCCACCACGGGCAAGGACAAAACGTCGTTCACCACCACCAGCACGAGCACGTCCACATCGACGACAACTACTGGTAGGGGAGTGTACTCGGCCCCTTTTCGCTCACTCACCTCACGCATACTGTGTTGCGGCTCATTGACCATACGGCTACAGTACAGCAGCACCCGAATAAATGTACGGTAAAATCGCTCCATTAGTGCCGCCTCCAGTAGGGTCTCCAGGGGTAGGAGGTGTCATGTGCCTCATATTGACAAAAAAATGGTGGCATGTAGATAGGTACGTTTTTGTCGTGAAGGTGTAACACACGCCTGCGCCCATTATTAACAGAGGTTTCAGCAACTAATCAGGGGTAATGGGCCATAAAGGGGGAAAAAGTTACAAAAACGGCTGATAAATTAGGCAATTCGGACTGCGAAATGTGCTTTACCTGACAACATTTTGAGGCCGAAATTATAGCGCCCAGCATGTCTAACAGTTACAGTTCACAGTACGACATAGTGAGCGCCCCTATATGTAGTTGTGCGTGCACATGACAAAGACTGACAAACTCGTTTGTACTCAGACTCAGTTGATACTTCTGTTTCAGAATTAAACCCACTACTGAGGTATACTTTCGAGGAAATCGAGAAAGAATTCAAACCTCAAGTGAGTGCCTGCCACGCAGCTACAGTGTAATACGCTCGATCGAACAAATTCCAAAGAGCAATGGTTTTGCGCATTGAATATTGCGCACCAAAATATAACGCGTACTTACCATAGCACCTGACCCGTTTTGTGCAGGAGATGACGTCCACCGAGCGAGCAGTGGCGACCGCGATGCAGTGTTTAGGCTGCGTATACCTACTATCTTCTTTGGGCGCCATTTTGATCTTTTACACCATTTTCAAGTGAGTATTTTCTCTTGTGATTGCTGCTTTTGAAGCACAATCTCATCTTGCGCGAGTGTCGTGAAAGCATTGTCGCGTTCTAGATCGAACTACATTGAATTCACTCTCATTTATCACCAAGACCTAAACTTGTTTCTCGCCCATGTGCTTATACTCACCTTGCGCGAACCAGCAATGGCTCCAGAGCTAATTAGCCCCGTACGTTCAGCGTCTTTAAAACAAATCAAAATCAAGTTTCTATTGGTAGTTTGTATTTTCTTAGGTTGTGTGACGTCATATTTGGGTACTGTATTACCGTAAACCCTATAATTAGCCCTCCGGGGCTAATTGTTTCGTTCGAGCTCTAGGAGGGTGTATAATTATAGGGGGTAGGGGAGAATTATAGGGGAGGGCTTATAAACAGGAAGTTTTTAATCCCTCCCCGATAAATCTACCGATAGTGTATTTAAGTTTTAAGGGAAAAAAGACGCTGCGCACACACGTTGGTACACTCACTCTACACACAGTCTCACATGCACATACACGTACATACATACACATACGCGACCATACATATGTACACCCAGACATGGTCCATTTAGAGAGGGGTGTAATTATAGTTTGCGGTATATACTGTAAATACAGCATGCACCAGTATTTATAAACTGTCAGACACATTCGGCGCACCACATATAGTCTTGACACTTTCGGCGAGCACTTGATATTGTACTTCCTTAACAATCACGCATTTTTTTTCTAAGTCCTACGTTTATAGTTACCTACGTTATCTACGTTATAGTTTATAGTAAGTCATAATAAGTAACACAAGGTAGAGCAATTTCTCGCGCAGCCTATGCTAGTGGTGTATGCTTTCTTTTCAGACAGTTTGTTACTACGTCTCAGCTTTCATAAACTTCTTTTATGCCGCATCGTACACCTTCCTCGCACTCGACGCATGGCAATCAGCAATGGTTTGTGGCAACGTAATCAGACGGTACTCATTCTACTCAAAGAAAGCCAACATCATCCTCGGCTACGGTTAGCAGACTTTTACCTTCGACTTTGTGTCAGTGCGTGCGTGCGTGCGTGCGTGCGTGCGTGCGTGCGTGCGTGCGTGCGTGCGTGCGTGCGATCGTGCCTGCTTGCGTGCGTGCGTGCGTGCGTGCGTGCGTGCGTGCGTGCGTGCGTGCGTGCGGGCGTGCGTGCGTGCGTGCGTGCGTGAGTGCGTGCGTGCGTGCTTGCGTGCGTGCGTGCGTGCGTGCGTGCGTGCGTGCGTGCGTGCGTTCGTGCACGCTTGCGTGCGTGCGTGCGTGCGTGCGTGCGTGCGTGCGTGCGTGCGTGCGTGCGTGCGTGCGTGCGTGCGTGCGTGCGTGCGTGCGAGCGTGCGTGCGTGCGTGCGTGCGTGCGTGCGTGCGTGCGTGCGTGCGTGCGTGCGTGCGTGCGTGCGTGCGTGCGTGCGTGCGTGCGTGCGTGCGTGCATCAGTGCCGTATGTCACTCTCACTTGACTCTTTGATTTAGGCATATCGATGGTCTGGTCAGTACTGGTGTCGAACCTGCAAGGCGATCACCTGACTACAGCGTGGAGCTGTATGGGCAATCTCGTCAACGGTGGCAAGTACCTGTTCGTCCTCTCGTTCTCCGTCATTGTCGCCGCCGTCTTGACGATCGTATACACGGAGATGCCGACTCAGATGGCGCGCTCGTGGCCGCCGTTCCCTGCACAGGTTCTCGACCCACTGCAACAACGCATGGCCAGGTCACTCACCTCACGACCATGCATATGCACTACCTAAGATGTATGTACAATAGCTCGCTGCAAACTGCATCCTTTACGGGTGTCAAAACTTTTCGTCGGTTTTGTGCTGAATAAACGAAAATCTAAGAAAAATCTAAGGGAATCTAAGAATCTCAGTGTAGCCTTTGTGCTGTTATCATGCACTCTGATTTCCTCGATGAAATAAGAAAGGCGACCAAGACGGTCAACATGGATAGCATTCAAAAATTCGAAGTGTAAATACCCTATACCTAGAGGTTTACCTGTGTATGCGGTTGCCAGCCTTCATTCTTATGCTCATTTCAGAGTTGCGCGCGTGGGGGCCTTTGCAAACATTCTATTGATGGTCGCCGGTCACGGTTTGTCGGCCGGCGCGGTCTACTTGCAAGAAGTGGAGGTGTATGGTCTCGCCATGCTGGTCAACATCTTGCATGGCGTTTCCATTTTCAAGTTTCACACCGCCACCCATCCGCAAGTCAGTTCAGCTCCGTTTGGTGCAGCTTGTAGTGCAGTTATAATTCTACCTACAGTACAGGTACATATTCGGCCATGCAGCAGACATGCGTTATCAATCACAGCCACTACACCAACACCAACATTCAACTTACCGTAATCGTCTGCACTGCACATGCCATGCAAAACCAACCTGACATTGGAAAGCACACACAGGCTGACACGGCCACACACCGTAACACTGGTACGCAAATGAATCGTGGGCGTGATTGTTGTGGTCTGTCTTCTGCATATACATGTACGTACAACATTATGTACCGTGTACATACACATAGTACTCGAATTCAATGTTTTACTTGCGAAAGCAACAGCAATAGTCGCCAGTGCGTATAGCAGCAGATACACAGTACTCTCTACATACCGATCATGTACCTACAATGTACTGTATGTACAGGTACAACAACTCATCAAGCGCTGGATCAACTGCACGATTAAACAACTGCGAAAAATACCGTTTCGGAAGAACAAAAAGGTTGAGCAGAAACAAGAAGATGAAGCTGGAAATGAGGCCAGCAAGAAAGGGGACGACGACGACAGTAAGAAGCAGAACGAGAATAAAGACAAAAGTGAGAGCGCAAAATAGATGGCAAACACACGGGCGAAGAGGAAACGTTTCAAATTCTGGATGTGTTGTAATCGCGGTCGTCAGTGTTGTGATTAGTCATGGTGATCAATTATTAATCGTTGTAATCAACGATGGGCATGAGCGGACCTAGTGCTGTTGGTCACTGGCGGATCCAGGATTTTCTGACAGGGGGGGGGGGGGCAAGCTAAAAATTTTTTTCGGCTTAAATTTTAATTGGAGAGCTATTTTGAGTGGATACGGTAGCTATTTCAGCGATAATATATTTCGCGCGTTAGGCGCTGGAGCCCACTTTTCGCATGTTTTTCAACACTTACAACAGGCAGTGTCGCTACAAAACACACATTTTGCATTTTTGCGGTTCTTTAGGTTGTTTTTAGTAGAATACGTGAGACATTTTGTTCAAGTTTTCGAAATCGCGCCGCAGGCGAAAATTTTCAATGTTAACTGCCTCATTCCTTAGAATTTCAAGGAATTTAGCATGAGTTGTGGCCAAAAAGTATGCACAAAAGCGCGCGCCGCAGGCGAAAATTTTGGTTTTCCAACCTACATCTGAGCATTATTTTATTGGGCGAAACAGTCACATTAGGTCAGCTTGCATCCCTTGCCCCCTTTACGCGCCTTACGTGCATCTCTACTTTCGATGGGCGAGCTGAACCAAAATATAGAGTCAAAACCTTAGTCCAAACGCAGTCGTCCATACACTACAGCGCCACAGGCAAACATTTTCCAGTTAAAAGTGTGTAAATCTATGGGAAATTGGCCAATATTAGTCCGATTCGTCCCTCTTCCCTCTCGTCTCGGACCCCTCCGCCCCCCTTCCCTGCCCCCGCGACGTTCTCGGCCCCCAACGACAGCCCCCTGCCCCTCCCCTGCCCCCAACGCCTGCCCCCGCTGCCCCCCTTTGCCGACCACGACAGGTGGGGGCACGCCCCCCGCCCCCCCCTTTGGATCCGCTAGTGCTGTTGGTTGCTTACGAGGGCCGCTTGTCCACCACCACCACCACCAGTAGCGATCTCCAGTGCTAAACTCGCATGTTCGCCAAATCCATATCAAATCCTTGTTCAAATCCAGGTGTCAATTCTGGAAAGCAAGAAGTCCAGAAATGCTAAAACGTACTGCTGCTGCAACAAGCACAATTTCAAGAACTATCTCTAATTGAAAATATAAAGAAAGTTGAGGAAAGAAAAGAAACCTAGAACCTAAAGTCCTCTGCGATTCTTGTGTTTCTGTAAATACTAAGGTAAATACTAACTCTTTGCCTGCAAGGTCCTAACTACATATAGGGTTGTGTGGTTGGGGAGCGCCCTGGGCATTCACTAGTTCCGCTCCTGATTGTTTGCTTATTCAACGCAGTATTAAATGTACTGTTGCAATTTATGTTCTTCTTTGAAAGCGTGACTCGTCGTCTGTGATGTCGTTGGTACGGTATTGACGTTCTGTCTGCAAACGTCAGTTCAAGGCAGTCGATGTCCGCCTCTGTGTGTCGTTGTTTGGAATTGTGTTCCTGTTGAAACGTTCCTTGTGTCCTGTTTCTTTCGAAACGATACACTACACGCGCGTTCATATTCTATCCACATGTATACCTACTACAATTATGTACCTACATGTGTACAGGGTGTATCAAAACTATATGCTCCCCCCCCCCCCTAGGGAAATACTGGTAGGACGGATTTTGCTGAAATTTAACATAGATGTAGGCCTAACAAAAATACATGACCAAATGAAATTTCACGCAAATCGAACAACCGAGCGTCGAGATAGGAGCAATTATCCAAGGTACATTGAAAATAAAGTTGGTTTTGCGTAAAAACATTACTGTGTGTTTTAGGGCAACGATTTCTCATTGAATGGTAAACAATTGTTTTAAACTAGTGTCGAGGGCCATGTCGCGCTTACGAAAAGTCAACGACACTGACAAAGTGCGTCTCCTCGATGAAGCAGCTGCAGTCACTTTCTGAATGCACGCGACACAGGTGCACAGTTAATCACCAGAAATTGGGTGGCTCAGGCCTCAGAAGCTGTAGCGATCAGAACGATGGGTCACCGAGCACTGGAACAAAGAGCCGCATGACTCGGCGATCGCCGACCGATCTGACGTCGACCCAGTACTGCTGATTCTCCAAGAAACGGGTGCATTGGTGAAAACAGCAAGAATTTTCACTGTACCTTGGATGATTGCTCCTATCTCGACGCTCGGTTGTTCGATTTGCGTGAAATTTCATTTGGTCATGTATTTTTGTTAGGCCTACATCTATGTTAAATTTCAGCAAAATCCGTCCAACCAGTATTTCCCTAGGGGGGGGGGGGGGAGCATGTAGTTTTGATACACCCTGTACTTCAAAACTATAGCTGTACTGTACGCAACAATTTGTGTATCCGTTGAAAAGGAGACGCTCTCTAGTTTTTTTTAAGTTTTGCGGCTGCTCAGCATTGTTGCCACTCTATCGACTGGTTGAAATTATGACCCCCCCCCCCAATGAACGCCCAGGGTAGAGGGTGGGTTGAAAAATATATGCCCAGGGCACCAATCCTTATACATGCACACAATGTAGTTCATGTATGTAGTAGTCAGAATCTGAATGTTGAC
Organism: Paralinhomoeus sp. GSCO2_6; assembly: GCA_030248085.1. Classification (NCBI taxonomy): domain Eukaryota; kingdom Metazoa; phylum Nematoda; class Chromadorea; order Monhysterida; family Linhomoeidae; genus Paralinhomoeus; species Paralinhomoeus sp. GSCO2_6. Next base: position 34,277 of record JASAMY010001336.1, on the reverse strand, counting down.
TTCTGTTAATCGGGTTCAGCGTGTCGAAAAGCACTGAGAAATTCAAATCGCAGCCAGGACGCACGTGTGCACAGGTGGTGCGAAACGAATATTTGTGGTGCGTGTACGTCTGCACGAAAGCGTGACAACTTCGCACGGCACGCGAGAAACACAGAGTTACCTACATATGTACCTACTTAGGTATGCTCAGTGGGATTTAGACGAACATGCGCTCTCGGCCTTCTCCCTCGAGTGGTGGATGGGCGCTGTCGTCGAGTTGGGCGCTGTGGTAGAGACGGCAGCGGCGGTCGCGCGCGCCGAAGTCGACGGCTCGGCAGCGGCCGCTGTCGGCGAAGCAGTCGAGCGCGCACGCCGCCGCCGTCCTCACCCCGTGCCGCTCCGCATACACCGCCCACGGAGCGCAGCGCGCCCACTCCGCCTGGGGCAGGTACAGGTGCGTGGCCAGCGGCGCGCGCAGAGCTGGCGGCGGAGGCGGCGCTAAAACGGCACTGTTCATGAGACATGGCACGACTACAGTCACTGCTCACTGACCGTTGGTCGCAGCGGTTGACGACGACACGGACACACTCTGCGAGATGTCTAAATGTCACTCTGTTGTTGGTATTAGTATTGGGTGGAGAAGATGGGGGGGGGGGGGGTGTCGCATACACTGTATCAACCAGTGGTGAAATCAACTAGTGGAATAGGCGCAGTACGGTAAATGATTTTTTTGGATTACATTGACACTTGATAATGACACGATGTGTTGCTGGGATTGTTGAGAAGCTCATGTTGAAGGCGAATGATATTTGGATGCACCTTTGTAGAGAGTGGATGAGGATTTGCTGTGGTTCTCGTGATCAATATCGCCATCCTTTGCTGTGGTTGAGCCGACAATTTGCGTTTTCGCAGCTACTGAATGTCGGGGCAAGGTGGTCTTATCGTGACCCTATTGAGAGGTACTTAGTACCGTGTGCTTACTCACGAAATGCGCGATGTAGGTACATTAACTCTAATCTAATCTAAAATCACTGAAAAATCCAAAAATCTAATGCGCGGTGTACAAGGTATATATGCATGTACGCACAAATCGGATAGTTCAGCAGGCCTGTGTTAAGCTTGCCAAAAATGGAGTAGAACTTGCGAGCGACGTCATCATCCACTTTCTTTTCGCCGCAGGAGTAGTCAGCGCAGTAGTTGCATGCTGACGGGTCGACTCGTTCTTCGTCCGTAAAGCGTGTGCAACAGTAACACAAACTTCCGTATTGTGCTAAAGAAAGGCTTTGGAATGCGGCTTTCGTCATTCCAGGGGACAGCTTGCAAGCCACTTGTACTTTGATGTTCCGAAGGAATAGGAAAGCAGTTTTTCAAGAGATGCAAAACTGGCAGTTTCTTTAAAGAAATGTACTCAACTCAGCCTACACAACTATATGTACACAACTACAAAAAGCTAGATTTCTATCATTTGTTCAAGGATTTGTCTCGAATGCACAAGAAATACAAATGGGAACAACCGAACCGACAAACGGTGTGCCGCACGACTTGAGGCAGTCTGCCGCCGACAAGTGGAAGTATGAGGACGATGCGCAGCTGTCTTTCGGGTAACATCCGTAAAAGTGATTCGGAACCACCACAGTGAGCTCTGAAGGGAGCGAGGCCGTTGAAAAGAAACGGCTACACAACTGTGCACATCGTAATTCGTAATCACTAAATCTCAAAAGGGCTCGATTCAAAAGTATCCCTCTTATACAATTACTACCCCTATGGGATCTATTAACCCTTCCCCGCCCCATACTTGTGCAAGTGCATGAGAGTATGTGTGAGTGAAGACGACGCAACGTGTGCATAGCGTGGTGAACACGACAGGTCTCAGTGCAGCCAAAGCTCATTTCATCCTTCTCAAGAATTAACACGCATCCCTGTAATTATTTCACTCGCTCGATTGCGACCTTCTTAGCTCCACTGGGCTAGACGACTAGAGGACTACGGTATATGTGCTACCTATTGTATGTTCTACCTATTGTACATAGCGAGTACTGACCGACCAGAGCGGTGGCTCCTGCAACGGTTGTCATCTTCATGAGGCCACTCGAATTCCTCCCGCCTGCGAAGCGAATGTGTGCGCAACTTGAATCGAACAGTAGTGTCAGAACAGAATCGAACACTACTCGCAATGACAAGCAATACATTAGGACGACTGTCGCTTGGTGGATGAGACGCATTGCCTGGAGACGGTCGCCTTCGTTTGATTTGCTTGCGACCGATTCACGTTCTTTTTCCTTCAGCGTTCGCGTTGCGTTCGCTCCTCAATGGGAAAGCGCTTCCCCTTTCCGCGCTCCCTGATGCCGCCCCCCTTCGCAACGGTTTCCTGGATAGGTATTTGGGATCCGTACAGCGTCCCGTTCCCTCGGTGCAGACTGCGCAAGCGCTCTAACCGATCAGAAAATCGAAGATAGATATGTAGTTGCGGTGAATTGGCCAAGTGGTTCAAGCAGTCTGCTAATTTGTGCTGCTGGCGTCCTACTTTTCAGTGAGTTCGTCCTTTGATGAACAATTCGTCCATAGCGGTGGTAGCTGCAACTTTCATGCTAATTAGCGCTATTTAGATGCAGTTGTGAGCAAAAAGGGCCTGATTATATATTGTGCACTGTGTTTTGAGCAAAAAGCGCCGATTGACAGTCCGTCAGTTGAACATCGAAATAAAACTGCACAGTCGAAATCGCGGCGCACTCGCCTTGGTCAGCTCTTTGGGAGCGGCTTCCTCGCTTTGGATTCAAGGATGCTATAGAAGGGATAGCTGCGTCATCTCGAAAACTTACGTGATGACAACTGCGCGATGCATGGCGTCGTGTGGAACAGACGTCATTGGTGAGCAACGAAATCGTCGTCAAAAACGAACTTAAAGACAGGACTGAAAGATGTGTGCGTTTTATGGACGGGGAACATTTTTCCTTTAAGAGGCGTTCCACAGAATTTCCAGGTATCTGATGCACGCAAAAAAATAGATTTTGCTAAAATCGATTTTAGGGGGTCCAGATGAATGTCCCATTGGTGGTGGGAACGCTCGTTTCGACCATCGACCTTCACCTGCTCCGGAGGGGTCTCCTAAGTGAGACCACTGAAATGCCAAAAATTGACCAAAAAATGGGACTTGGTTGTTTTGGGCCGCCTCCCTCGAGGGTGGTGTGCCTAGGAGGGTGGCTGGTAGGTGGCACCACTAAGTTAACAACTCTACTAGGACACCCCAAGTTGGCACCTCTCTGCACCCCTCCTAGCTTATGTTACAATGCTCCAAAAAAGGGTGCGCTAATTTTGCAAAAATGGCCATAAGTGCTGTGCCACCAAATATTTTTTGCCCAAAATTTACCAGCATCGGGAGAACCCTTGGGGCACTCTACTCTCAAATTTATAGAATCTAAAGCCCTGGCGTTCGGCAGTTATAAGCCAAAACCTTCCAAATGCTCCAAAAATGGGTGCGCTAATTTTGCAAAAATGGTCATAAGTGCTGTGCCACCAAATATTTTTTGCCCACAATTTACCAGCATCGGGAGAACCCTTGGGGCACTCTACCCTCAAATTTATAGAGTCTAAAGCCCTGGCGTTCGGCAGTTATAAGCTGAAACCTTCCAAATGCTCCAAAGATGGGTGCGCTAATTTTGCAAAAATGGTCATAAGTGCTGTGCCACCAAATATTTTTTGCCCAAAACTTACCACCAAAGGGGCGACCCTTGGGGCACTCTACCCTCGAATTTATAGAGTCTAAAGCCCTGGCGTTCGGCAGTTATAAGCTGAAATTTTCAAATTTCGCGTTTTTTGGCGCGATTTTTTGCCCTTTTGTCATTGTCTTTCACGCAAATTGGCCCTCCCCTTCACGATTTGTTGTGTTACACAAGCCCGCATACATGGCTGACAATGCGCCGAACTTGAGCTGCACAGCTCTCAAACGTCATAGGTGCAAATCTCTCAAACGAACTTGTGTTGGCGGTTTTGCTGTGTTGTGGATGCCCTGTGACCAACCCAATGCTATGTATGGCGTCACGCACGGTGCTTCAGTAGCAACGCACCGTTTGGCAGAAACCAGCCACTATCAAATCCAGGCAGTCTAGAAGCTCAACTACAGATTAACATGGCAGTGGTTGGCTATTGGCGCCACCGTTCAAAGGACATACTCCACCATGCAGTGGTTTGTGGTGGGCCTAGCTTGGTAAACGTTTGATGGTGTTCTAAAGTAGGTCTAATGGGTTAGATCAGTCAGAATCTGTGCATCTGTGTGTCCGAATCTGTCAAACTATGCGTTGCTAGTAAAGTACCATGACCCCATACATAGGTACATAGCATTGGGTTGGTCACAGGGCATCCACAACACAGCAAAACCGCCAACACAAGTTTGTTTGAGAGATTTGCACCTATGACGTTTGAGAGCTGTGCAGCTCAAGTTCGGCGCATTGTCAGCCATGTATGCGGGCTTGTGTAACACAACAAATCGTGAAGGGGAGGGCCAATTTGCGCGAAAGACAATGACAAAAGGGCAAAAAATCGCGCCAAAAAACGCGAAATTTGAAAATTTCAGCTTATAACTGCCGAACGCCAGGGCTTTAGACTCTATAAATTCGAGGGTAGAGTGCCCCAAGGGTCGCCCCTTTGGTGGTAAGTTTTGGGCAAAAAATATTTGGTGGCACAGCACTTATGACCATTTTTGCAAAATTAGCGCACCCATCTTTGGAGCATTTGGAAGGTTTCAGCTTATAACTGCCGAACGCCAGGGCTTTAGATTCTATAAATTTGAGAGTAGAGTGCCCCAAGGGTTCTCCCGATGCTGGTAAATTTTGGGCAAAAAATATTTGGTGGCACAGCACTTATGGCCATTTTTGCAAAATTAGCGCACCCTTTTTTGGAGCATTGTAACATAAGCTAGGAGGGGTGCAGAGAGGTGCCAACTTGGGGTGTCCTAGTAGAGTTGTTAACTTAGTGGTGCCACCTACCAGCCACCCTCCTAGGCACACCACCCTCGAGGGAGGCGGCCCAAAACAACCAAGTCCCATTTTTTGGTCAATTTTTGGCATTTCAGTGGTCTCACTTAGGAGACCCCTCCGGAGCAGGTGAAGGTCGATGGTCGAAACGAGCGTTCCCACCACCAATGGGACATTCATCTGGACCCCCTAAAATCGATTTTAGCAAAATCTATTTTTTTGCGTGCATCAGATACCTGGAAATTCTGTGGAACGCCTCTTAAAACAATTTACAAGTTTGTTTCTAAACAGTAATGACTGACATTTTGCCTAGACGAGATTGCGGTGTATACGCAGAACAATGCAATGAAGTACTTAGGTACACTGCAGTAGTGAGTAAAATATGAAATGTTTTGCACTTGCTGTAATTACGAAGGGGAAATGTTACTGCTCAATGCTCATTCGGACACGCAGGCGTCTACAAAACGTCGTGCCACTGTTGCACGGCGCTGTCGGGCGATGCCGTCGAGACCGCCATATGCGACGCCTGTGTCGATGGCGCCTGCGGAGGGCGCGTGATCATCGATGGAATCAAAACAAAATACGTGACGATTTTTGGTGGGTGTTCGACTGTACATACGTTGTGGTTGTATACGAACAGCACGTGTCGTACACGTGTCTGCGAACATTGTACAGGTGCCAGCGAACGGACGAGAAAGGCGTCAACAACAGGTCCTGCCTACGCTGGTACTTCGCATGAGTAAATCAATCACATCTGCAACTCTTTCAGATAGCTCGCAGACTGTGTCGTCGACGACCGCTGCGATCAACGGTCAGAAGCTGTAGCAGCGCCTTTCCCCTTAGGGTGTCTCAAAAAGAGAGTCGATTCAGTGCCGCCTCCGCCGCCTTCGCCCCCACCTGATCGCGCGCTCTTGGCCACGCACGTGTACCGGCCCCAGGCGGAGTGGGCGCGCTGCGCTCCGTGGGCGGTGTACGCGGAGCGGAAAGGGGTGAGGACGGCGACGGCGTGCGCGCTCGACTGCTTCGCCGACAGCGGCCGCTGCCGCGCCGTCGCCTTCGACGCGCCCGCCCGCCGCAGCCGTCTCTGCCACAGCGCACAACTCGACGACAGCGAACACCCACCACTCGAGAGAGAAGGTCAAGAGCGCATGTTCGTCTGAAGCCGAGTGATCAAGAAGAGGCACGGCAAGGAATTGGATACTGTGATGGCTTTTTCTACAACTGGAACATTACTGTTGTATTGGGCATTGTTGTTGTTGTTGTCTGCATTCGAATATGTGCGATGATTTGGTATTGTTTCTCGATATGTACCACTCATCAACCCAAACAGCAGCATAAACAACAACAACGACTGTCAAAAACCATGCTCAAGCATTTCTCTGATTTCTTCAACAGTACTGTACATGCAACTCAACTTTGGAGTACAATCCGGTAGCGCCGATAGATACGTACGTTACATGTTCAGCTACATTAACCCAGTGAGTGTTACAAGCAAAGTAATCTGTATTTCTTTTTCTCTACAAATGCATTTAAGCGCGTTTGGTTGACTTTCATGGTCTTGTTTGCATCATTATACAGATTCATTATTGCTGGCTTTCAACTGAGCGGTATCATTTTATTTTTTTGTGATTACATAATATTGATACTGAACCACTCCTGAGCACTGTAGCAGGTGTACTGAGTTTGTGAGCAGCTATGTAGTTTTTGTAACTGCGAAAAGGCATGCGCCGAGAAAGCAAAACATTCTAAAATTTATGCGGCGCATGAAAGCAGCAGAATCAACGTGATGAGAACGAGTTGGCTTGGACATGCGCTTGCATGGCACGTTCGAGACTCGCAAGGCTCACTCAACGCACTCAACGTTGCGTACCGCATTTGTCGTCCCACTTCCAACAAGCCCGCCACCAAATTTTCACCCAACACGATTGAATAGAACAAGACAAGACAGACAGAACAAAAAAGACCAGTTGAAAAAATAGGTCAAGCATGCAGCTATAGAAAGCGACAAAATCAATTAAGTACTTGCAGCGAGCGTGTCTTGCAGTGTACTTGCAGGCTCACATACATATTTGTGTACTACAGTAGGGACCGACTCGACCACTTGACGAACTTGACCCCTTGACCTGCGGTTTCAGACGAAAATGCGCTCTTGACCTTCGCTCTGCTCGAGTGGTAGGTGGTAGGCGCTGTCGTCGAGTTGGGCGCTGTGGCAGAGATGGCAGCGACGGTCGCGCGCGTCGAAGGCGACGGCGCGGCAGCGGCCGCTGTCGGCGAAGCACTCGAGCGCGCACGCCGCCGCCGTCCTAACCCCGTGCCGCTCCGCGTACACCGCCCACGGCGCGCAGCGCGCCCACTCCGCCTGGGGGCGGTACACGTGCGTGGCCAACGGCGCGCGCAGAAATAGCGGCGGAGGCGGCGCTAAAACGGCACTGTTCATGAGACAATAAGTGGAATGGCACGACTACAGTCACTGACCGTTGGTCGCAGCGGTTGACGACCACACACTCTGCGAGATGTCTAAAAGAGTTGAGATGCGATTGAACTGCGGTTGCTCTGTTGTTGGTAGGAGTATTGGGTGGAGAAGATGGGGGGGGGGGGGTCGCATCGCGTACGCTGTATCAACCAGTGGCGTAACCAACTATGTAGTGTAATAATCGGCGCGGTACGGTAAATAATCTTTTTTGGATCACATTGGCACTTGATAATGACACGGTGTGTTGCTGGGAACGTTGAGAAGCTTATGTTGAAAGCGAATGATATTGGATGCACCTTTGAAGAGAGTGGATGCGGATTTGCTGTGGTTCTCGTCGTCAATACCGCCATCCTTTGCTGTGGTTGAGCCGACAGTTTGCGTTTTCGCAGCTACTAAAGGACGGTGCAAGGTGGTCTCGTCTTATCGTGACCTTATAGAAAGGTACATGGTAGGTACCTGTATACCGTAGGTACGGTACTGTGTACGCACAAAATGTAGGTGTAGGTACAAATCGGATACTTTAGTATGGTCCGTTCAAACTTGCCAAAAATGGAGGTGAACTTGCGAACGACGTCAGCATCCGGTGTTTCTCCGCCGCAGGAGTAGTCAGCGCACTTGTTGCATGCTGACGGGTCGACTCGTCCTTCGTTTGCAAACCGTGTGCAACAGTAGCAGAAAGTTCCGTATTGTGCTAAACAGAACCGAGAATACCATGTTGTTGGAATGAGGCTGTTCCATTTTAGGGGGACAGCTTACAAGTTTTGTTAACAACTTGTGACGTGTACTTTTACTGTACATGGTGGGCCACGGTGCCAGAGCCAAATTTGATCGCTCCCCACTCGCTTCCACGTTGGTCAATCTTCTTGAAATTTTAACACGTTATACCTCAAACCTTTATCTAGTTGTGTGCAAAGTTTCAGCCAAATCGGCCAAACGAATGTACTTTACGCGCGTCTACACAAAATCAACGGTTTTCAAAGTGGAGAATGCAGTCTAGATCGGTTTGAACCGGAATAGGACAACTCGCCGACGCCAACTCGCCGACGCCAACTCGCCGACGGATAACTCGCCGACGGGGACAACTCGCCGCTGCCATCTCGCCGCCGGGACAACTCGCCGCCGCCTGTCAGATTGCATCTCTGACAGTGCCAATGCATAGGCTTACCCGCATTCAAGCAGCAGTGAGGGGGGCGAGGGGGGGGGGGTGTTGACTTGCTGTACGATGGGCGGACAGACGCCCAGAAAGACGCGACGGACGCGGGGCTTTTCTTCTCCACGACAGCGGAGCGGCTGCTGGCAGCAATCGCCTGCTCATCTTTGGCAGGGAGCGCACGTGCAGCTGCTCGTCCAGAGCCGCCAAGGGTTCGATGCTGTGGCGAACGCCGTCGGCTGGTTCGAGAAGCACTACATGGACATGCTGAACTGGCAGGGCAGCAGCTGGTACCCAACGCGCTTCTCTTCCCAGTGGTGGAACGTGCACGAGCGCAGGCCCAACAACCTCCACTGCATCAACAACTTCGCCGAGGCTGCCAACCGCAGCATTCAAGCCCGGATCGGCGAGAGAGAACAACCCCACCATTTGGCGCTTTATCGATGCTGTCAAGAAGATCCAGCGCAAAGGCGACGCCTACCTGAAGAAGCTCGTTGGCGGCCATAAGCCCACCAAGGAGATGCGCTAGTACCGGCGCGCCGACCAGTGCATCCACAAGCTGGTGACAGAATTTGAGGAACGCGCGCCCCACGACTTCTTAAGAGGCATCGTAAATACGTAAATAGGCATACGTAAATTGAGGTGCTGCGGAATGCATTTTCAATTGACGGCTTAACAAAAATAAAATTTGGTGTCGGCGAGTTGTCCTGGCGGCGAGTCGTCCGTCGGCGAGTTGGCATCGGCGAGACGGCAGCGGCGAGTCGGCGGCGGCGAGTTGGCTGTCGGCGAGTTGTCGCACACCCGTTTGAACGCTGTTGTCTTCCAGCACGATGGCGCTCCTACCCACCGGGCTCGGACTGTTAAGGAATGGTTGAAGGAAACGTTTTCCGGCCGTTTACTCGGCTGTGGCAGTCCGCTTGACATTCGCCAGACCTGCGTCAGTCGATTGTTGTTGTCAACGTTGACGTCGTCATCGTCGTTGACGTTGTCAACAACGTCGTCTCAACGTTGTTCAAACGTTGAAGAGTTGAAAGTTGAAAGTTGAAAGTTGAACGCCTTTGATTTCGACGCTGAGTTGTGTTCGAAGATTTGCCGTTCCGTCGCAGACCACTGTGAAAAATGCATCGCTGTCGATGGCGGGCACTTTAAAATATAAAATGCGAAATGATATATTGAAAACCGTTGATTTTGTGTAGACGCGAGCAAAAGTCTGTTCGTTTTGGCTGATTTGGCTGAAACATTCCACATGTCTAGATAAAGGTTTGAGGTATAACATGTTAAAATATCAAGAAGACTGGCCAACGTGGAAGCGAGTGGCGAGCGATCAAAGTTGGCTCGGGCACCGTGGCCCACGCTGTATGTTCCGAGGGAATAGACAATATTTTTTTGGGAGATGCAAAATTCGCAGTTCAATTCAGGAGTTGCGATACAAAAGCCTGATTTCCATAATTTGTTCAAGGATTTGCCTCAAACACCACAAAAAAACTGTTACAAATTGAAACAACCGAACCGACAAACGGTGTGCCGCACGACTTGAGGCAGTCTTCCGACCAGTAGAAGAATATGGACGATATGCAGCTGCCTTTGTGGTAACATCCGTAAAAATGATTCGGAACCGCCACAGTGAGCTCTGAAAGGAACGAGGCAGTTGAAAAGAAACGGCTACACACCGCCATCTCTCAATCTACCAAGGGCTCGCTTCAAAAGTACCTATGTATTTTTCTTATACAATTGATACCCCTAGGGGATCTATATTAACCATCCCCCTCAATGCAAAAATTGCACTTTGCGAGTGCTTGAGAGTGTGAGTGAGTGAGAGCGGCACAACGTGTGCATAGCGTGGACACAACAGGTCTCAGTGCAGCCAAAGCTCTTTTCACCCCTCTCTAGAATTAGCATGCATCCCTGTTATTTCCAGCCGCTTTATTGCGGCCTTCTTAACCCCCATGGGCTAGACGATTAGAGAACTTACGGTATGTGCTATACCTATTGTATGTATACATAGCGAGTATTGAATACTGACCGAGCAAAGCAGTGACTGCTGCGACGGTGGTCATCTTCATGAGGCCACTCGAATACATCTCGCCTGTGAAGCGAATGTATGTACAACTTGAATGGAACAGTAGTCCCGTCTCTACGCGCAATGACAAGCAATAGGACTGTCGCTTGGTGGACCGGCGCATTGCCTGGAGACGGTCGCCCTTGTTTGATTTGCTTGCGACCGATTCATGTTTTTTTCCTTCAGCGTCCGCGTCGCTCCTCCTCCAAGGGGAAGCGCTTCACCTTGCGCTCCGTGACTTGCCGCGCTCGGCAACGAACGACGATAGGCAGGGCTGCTGTCGCTGCTGGGCGTTTCCCGCGAAACAAAACGTCTAGGAAGCAATGGTATACATGGTAGTACTGCCGATGCGACTACTGTACGAGACCCAGTCTCATCTCATCATGTACTGCGTCTATAGCAGCGGTCGATTGCGACCAGAGGCCCCGCGATTATAGAAGCGGCCCACACACAAACAAGCAAACTACTGTACGAAGCACACAATTCACGAGACTACCGCTACGGACGCCTGCAGGGCTCACCATGCAGTGTGTCCCAGAAATGAGATGATGTCACGAGATGTCACTGCAAATGCATCAGTTTATGACTGGACGGTGTACTGATTCGAGATTTGTTAGTCTGCACAATTTGGTACGCACTCATTCACTGAGTGCGTACACTCAATTTTGTGTATACTGTGCACTGCCCCCAGTCTTTTTATGCAAAGCGATGTATCTATTGATATGTATGTATCAATATATAGGTACTGTAGTTTTCAATTCAAAGTGAGCTACCTTGCACGCGTGAACATACTACATAGTAGGTAGTTTTCAACTGACACCCAGATCGGTTTTCCCTACATTTTTGGGCAATCTCCTATTCTGGAAAATGAATAACATTTTCAAAACGCTGACTCTCGGTGCAAAATTTAACCGAAGCAAGCAGAAAAGCCTGAAACGCAAAGAAAGCGTGAGCGACGACGGCGGAAAGGGACGACACTCCAAACATGAACAAACGGAAAACGAGGAGAATTCGTTTATGGATGCTGTACTGGTTGCTTGCAAATTGTATTATACTTTTTTAAGTGAAATTTATTGAGCGCCGAGCGGCAGAGGTGTAACTGGCCATCGAAGCTGAGGGGGAGTGAATCTGGGATTTTTCAAAAGTCGCTGGGGGTGACCTGCACGGCCAAATTTGATACAATTTCTCTTTTTCCAGCCTCAGTAATGACCTAGAAAATGCTTCGTGAATGCTGAACAGCTGAAACGTGAATGCGAACTTTTTGACATTTGGACAATAAATGCGGCTCACAGGCCTGAAAAACACCTTGGGAAGTATGAGAAACACAATTCAGCCATAGGGGTAACCTGCAGTCAGTGCAGGATTGACTAAAGCTGGGGGGGGGGGGTGGTCCTACTTTTCGTGCAGGATTGACCGAAGCTGAGGGGGGGGGAGGGTGAACCCTACCTACACCCTACCCAGTTACACCTATGCCGAGCGGCTATAACACTCGAAAAGAGATTCACTAAACGAGTCAGCTGCAGTTAGCAAAAGTTAAAGCTAAATATTAATCAATTTATTCAGCCGGTCGACGCAGCGACCATTAGAAAATCTAACAAAATTTTCGTGTGGGGCGAGGATGTACCGGATGCCTGCGACGATTTCTCAAAATTATTATCGTCTAATGAAAAATTGAAAAATTCCGACGAGAATTTGCGGAAAATTCTGGAAAATTTGCGTGCGATTGACGTCGACAAGCCGACGCCCGTTCAGATGCAGGCTATTCCGATCATGATGCAGGTGCGTGCGCGCGCGCGCGCGCGTGCGTGCGTGCGTGCGTGCGTGCGTGCGTGCGTGCGTGCGTGCGTGCGTGCGTGCGTGCGTGCGTTCTTGCCATGTGCAGGGGCAGAGGCAAGAGGGAACTTGGATCACGTAAATTCAATTTTGAATGGCACATCACTTTCAGCAGCGCGAATTACTGGTGAGCGCTCCCACAGGCTCGGGAAAAACGCTGGCTTTCGGTCTTCCACTGATTCTACAGATTTTGCTGCGGAGAAATGCTAAGATTAAAACCACTAAATTGACCGACGAAAATCCTGGCAAAAGTGTTCGACTGCACAAACTGCAAGGCGTCATTCTGGCTCCCACGAAAGAATTGGCGCAACAAATCAAGGAAGAATTGGCCAGGGTCACAAAGGGATTGGACATAAATGTGGAAATGTGCGCAAGAGCACAGAAATTGGCGAAAATCGGAAAAGGCGCAAAAAAGGGCAAATTTGATGAGACGAAACTGGCGAAAAAGGCGAAAAAGCAAGAGAAGCGTCAAAATTTCGAGGAATGCGGTGGGATTTTTAATCTTTGCTTTAGCTATATATTTTTGTGATTATTCAACCGCTCCCATTGTTTGCATTGTTTGAATGGGAATTTTTTTCGTTTTTCCATTCCAGACATTTTGGTGTCGACGCCCAACCGCCTGCTGTTCGCGATGAAACGTGACGAGATTATATTGGGAAAATTGGGGAAATTGCGTTGGCTCATAGTCGATGAGTCTGACAAACTCTTTGAGGCGGGCGAGCGTGGCTTTCGACCGCAGGTACGTGCGTGCGTGCCGGTCCGTTCTGGTGCGTGCGTGCCTAAACAGTAAAATTTCATGACCGTTTTCTCGCACGGTTTAGTTGGCCTCGATCTACCGAGCCTGCGACGGACCTAAGATCCACAGGGCCTTGTTCAGTGCGACCTTCTCTTATAAGGTCGAAGAGTGGGCAAAGGACAATCTTGACAATGTCGCTATGGTCTGCGTCGGCGCTAGGTGACCTTCGTTTTGTTGCTGATTGTTTTTTTCTTTTTTTTTATTTTGCACAAAACCATTCTCCGAAGAGCACGATGTTGGCGCATTTGATTTGGAATTATTTTGCTGGACTGAATGTTTCGCGTGACTTTTATTGTTGGCATGTTTTGTTATGTTGGTGTTTCGTCGGTTGTGTGACGCCCAGCGGAGCACGCACACTCGCCCGGTCACGCACGCACGCACACACGCACGCGCACGCACACACGCACGCACAAGCGAACCTATTGTACCTTTGTTACGCTACGCGTTGTGTTGTCAATGTTTTTCTCATTTTTTTTTTCATTTAATTACACTAATTGTTCTCATTCCAGGAACAGCACGGCGTCTAGCGTGACGCAGGAATTGGTCTTCACGGGCTCAGAGTATGGAAAGATGGTGGAATTGAAGTCGCGTCTGCGTCTGGGCAGTCTGGGAAGCTTTCCGCTGCTCATTTTCGTCCAGAGCAAAGAGCGCGCCCGACAGTTGGAGGGCGAATTGAAATTCGTGTTTGGCGGAAGTGATTTTCACTTGGATTTTGCCAAAGATAAAGAACACGGCTTTGACGGCAGGGAATCCGTCGTCAGAGCGATCCATGGGGACATGACGCAACAAGAGGTTTGAAAGCGAACGGAAAAGAAATGCTATTAAAATTCTGAAATCCGCGTACGCTCAGTTTTAAGGGGGTGGGACGAACCATATCTGTACTGTGAACTGGGGTTGAGGGGGGGGGAGAGTGACCGTGCAGTCAAGTCTGATAGCCACCCCCCGCCTTTTTTCCAGACGGTCATAAAGTGAGTGTGTTGCGTCCGCCGTTTAGACCCTATTTTAACTCTTTGGCGCAAAATATCTCCCTTCTGAGCATTTACCCACCCCACCCACGTGCTCATTGGTTGCACTGTCTTGTAAGTGAGTTACCGTATCTCACTCTCTGTGTTCAAAACACATTTTCTGACACCTACATGCCTATGCGCATGTTTAGCGCGAGTCAGCGATTCTCGCCTTCCGCACTGGCGACGCATTCATTCTGGTCTGCACGGAGCTGCTGGGACGCGGACTTGACTTCAAGGGCGTCAATACCGTACTCAATTTCGATCTGCCCACCTCCATCGTGGGCTACATCCATCGCGTGGGTGCGTGGCTGGTGGATTATCGTGGTTTTTGTTGGTTGATGATACGGTAATTATTCGAGTGTTTTTTTTTATTTGTGTAGAGCAAGGTGGTAGAGCAGCGCAGTGTAGCGGAGGGGAGATGCCCCCCTCCCCCCGATGCATGTATATGGGTGGCAAGAAAAAAAAAACTAGGGTACATTAAAAATGGGTAAAATGTATTGATCAAAAACTAATAACTATTGTCGCCTTTCAGTCTGAAAAGAAAATTGAAAGCTCTGGGGGGGGGGGGCGGGAGCCAGGTTTCCGACTTGGGGGCATCTTTCCAGTTGCATGTATGCCCTCCTCCTCCTCCCTTCCCTACACCTGTATTCTGGATTGGATATGTGTGCATATGCCTGAACTTAGGTACTTGGGCCCCACGAATTTCAGGTAGAACGGGCAGGGCTGGCAGGCAGGGTAAGGCGGTTACGTTCTTCACTGAGGAAGACAAGCAGCGCCTAAGGCCCATCGCTACCGTCGTGAGGCAGGCTGGATGGCCCGTGCCTGACTACTGCCTGCACTTGGACAAGCCTAAGAAGTGAGAGAGTCTCAGTCTTGCGAGCTGAGCTTGAAGTCGGCCTAATTCAACGAACTGATGCACAATTCAGAGCCACGAAAGGCAAGGGCGGAGGTGTTTTGGCGCCGCCAAGGAGGAATGTTTCAAAGCGCTTTGTAAAAAAATCACAGCATATAGAAAGCTCCGGCAAAACCGTGGGAAAAACACGGAAAAAGCGAAAGAATACAGTAAAAGTACCGAAAAATTGAAGCCATTCAATGTTGTGAATGCGGTCGAGCATGTTTCCTGCGGTGCCCGGCAGGTGTCGCTTTTCTGTCCGCTGGCGTATTGATTTTTCTCAAGGACGTTGCGCATAATGTGTGTTGGTGGGTTGTCATGTTTGTACGCGCGAAATTCCTCATCCCACCCGTCTAAAAACTGTTTCACGTTAACATGACTAACCGTCGAAATCAACGGTTTGTTGGTTATTAACCCTACTGAGAAGGTGTGTATCTCAAATCGACCTTGCTTTTGCTCGTGTTGAGCCTTCTCAAAGTTTTTAGAACGCGTTACAATTTGTAGCGCAAAAATTCAATTGGACTTACACTTTGCTTTCACGGATCTCATTTCAGTTTTTCCCCGAACTGTTAGCCTAATTTACCTGCTTGTACTTGTGTGCTCTGATTGTAACAGTATCAACGACAGAGCGACGTGATTTCGAACTCGCACCTACCACTACAAAATCGGCGAGATAGTGTAGAAATCGAACGGAAATTAATTAATTAGTTACACCCTTTCACTTTATCCTCCCCTCCAGCGGAGTGTCTCATACGCTTCTGTTTCGTAGAATTAAATGAGCAATATATATATTCGTATGGACACATTGGATTGGAGATCCGTTTCACAGCGAGACAATGATACAGTGGCGAGATCAAAAGATAGTCGAGGCGCAGCTGGCGCTGTCGTCCATGTCCTCCATGGGCGCGTAGTTGGCCTTGTCGAGTCGCGCTTTGCAGGCGCCCTTCAGCGCGCGGCAGCAGGCCATCCTTCTGGGTCTGGTGGTCATGGAATGCTCGTCGTCGTCCAGGTAACGCTGGTTGTTCCCCAGCGGTACGTAGCGCAGCAGTCGACGGGTGCTCTTCTTGCCCAGAACCCTGGGCTCTAGCGAGAGCTGCGCGGCGCTGCGGCGCCGGTTCTCCTGCAGCTGGAGGTCGAAGTTGCGCAGGCTCTCGCGCTCGACCGTCTTCTCCTTGCCGCGGTGCAGCAGCACGTCCTCTGGCACGTCCGGATTGTAGTACTGGAGGGCGCGCGAGAACAAGAAGGCGAAGTGCTCGAAGACGATGAAGAAGGCGAGCTTGGCGAAGATCACGCGGAACCTGCAGCGACAAGCGATGCGCAGGAGCGAACCATTGATAGAGTTTTGACCCGCAAATCACTCCGTGACTATCGGGGGGGAATAATCTGTCAGAGCATACCTCATGGGGAGTGGTCATTGGAAGGGGCGGACCTTTGGGAATTTGTAGTAATTATCAGGGTGTACGCGTCAGCGTACAACCCTAATATGTGAGCACTTCCTCAATGCGGTTTGTAGAATTTTCAGTCGCTTATAACTCTTGATTGCCTGAACCGATTTTGGCGAATGATAGCTCAAAAGAACCGCCTTCTGAACCGGAATCGAATAAGCCATCCCGCGTTTCGGTAGTCCAGCGCATTGAGACGAAATGTCCGAAAATGTTCCGAAAAAGTGGTGTTTTTTTTTCCTGTTCTGCACACACTTTTTGGGTCGCCGCTCTGGAACGCTGCTGTCGATTTTGACGAAACTTGGCGTGAACACGTGGTATATAATCGCAATTTTGTGCCCCAAGGTAAATTCGTCTAGGTGCTACGGATCTAGAGTTATGGCCGATTTGGTCATTTTTTGGGACATAGTCGTTTATTTTTGGCCAAAATCCGACAAGAGCAAAACTCGAAAAAAAGCCGAGTAAACACCCAAATGTTTTTTGATTTTCGTGAACAGCTTTACAAAGAATGTCTGGGGCGCTTGCATGACATTTGAAATTCTAACCACATAATGAGATATTGGGTACCAAAATTTCGGCAAATCCGACCAAAAAAAGTTTGTCACCTATAGGCGCTTCAACCGTTTGTGACACCGCTGTGGTGTAATGGCAAAAGTTAATCGTACGGACTTGGAATAGGTTACTTTCGACAAATGGGAGCACTCCGATGCCCGTGTCTCTGTCAGCCCTCTTCGAAAGGCCATTTTTTAGGTGTTTTGTTCCAAAAGTTTGTTAGCTATAGACGCTTCAACCGTTCGTCGCAGAGCTGTGCTGTAATGATGAAAGTTACTCGTCTGGACCTAGAATAGGTCACTTTCGAGAATGGGAGCGCTCCGATTTCCATGTTTCGCAGCTCGACCCTCTTGGCGCACCCCCATTTTGGGCAAAATTTGGAACTATGATCGTGCATTATTTTTCATTTCCTGAACGAATTCTGGCGCGTGACAGCTCAAAAGAAGCGCATTCAAGGGGGGAATCGATTAAGTCATAACACGCTTCCATACGCTTGTGCATTACCGAGAATTTTTTGGAGATGGCAGGACCCACTTTACATAACAAGCTTCTTGGTTCGTCGCCCACTCGCGCCTGCATCAATTGGACGGAAACCTCGCAGGCATCTATGCTCCACATCAAAAAATGAAATCGCCGGAGGGACTCTTGCTACATGCCAGCTATGGTTTACTGGGCACATTCTTCTTTTTACCATGTTCCCTAAATCAAGAGGTCGCTGGTTCGAATCCCAGTAACGCCTGCCTGTGCCTTTGCACGTGTCCCCTTGGGAAACCCATCAGCGTTGCTTTACTGCAGTGTATCCAGTCGATTCCACATTTTTTGTCTCTTTTCTAGGTTCTTTTACCAGAATTTTGGTAATTTTTTGAGCTGGGAAAAATATTTATGGACGAATGCTCGCTACAGCCCCTGATACATGAAAATGACACATCTGCACACCCGCACGCACGCACGCGCGCGCACGCACGCACGCACGCACGCACGTACGCACGCACGCACGCACGCACGCACGCACGCACGCACGCACGCACGCACGCACACACGCACGCACGCACGCACAATGTGTACAGTGGTACACGCTTTTCATAAGCTTTATGGTGCAACACTGAGCATGCGTCCGTTCTGGTCTGCTGCTGTGGGTTTGTTTTGTTTGTGTGCGTTTGTGCGTGCGTGAGTTTTCGATTAATCTTTCTTTTACGAAAAAACACTGTACGGTATTAAGGAAAATTTTGCAGGTGGCTGCAAAAAAAGGAGAATATGTGACGCTCCTTTAGGCCCAGTTTGAAAAAACGCGGTATGTATTAAAAGTAGCCACTTCATCAGATGATCAACTTCAGTTTGGACAAACCGTGTATAATCGAACCAAGCGCAGCAACACGTCACATATTCGGCGTTTGTTGTGCGAGCCATCGCACACAGCCACAACACTACCACTATCAATCCACCCTCACAAACTCTTTCATCTCTCTGACGATGCGCATCATTTATTAGGCATCGTATGGATGGACAGGGCACACAGCCAAAGATTCTGCATAAATAATTTCGCTACCCTGCCCATCTTAAATTTTTAATATGTGGCTTGCCCTTACAGTAAGTGATATGCACCATCAATTCACGATCTTGAATACCAAGTACATTGTATACCCTACATTCAATCTTCGATTCTCTTCATCTTTGTTCCGCTTCTGTTAGCCTGTGCCTATGGACGGACGGAACTGCCATCTGTAGACGTCCAGTCAAGGACAAGGCCCGCTCTCGTCTCTGAGTCCAAGGAATGGAAGGCCTCGGTCCTCATGCAGCCTGGACTGCCTTTCCAGTGATCCAAGCGAGCACAACAAACGCCGAATATGTGACGTGTTGCTGCGCTTGGTTCGATTATACACGGTTTGTCCAAACTGAAGTTGATCATCTGATGAAGTGGCTACTTTTAATACATACCGCGTTTTTTCAAACTGGGCCTAAAGGAGCGTCACATATTCTCCTTTTTTTGCAGCCACCTGCAAAATTTTCCTTAATTAGATTATTAGAGGAGACTCCAATGATTCCAGATGGTGCAGCAAACCTTCACTCAAACTTTTGCCGTTTCATTCCAGGGCTTATTTAAAGCTGTCGTTAAAACGTGCCTTA